>JAWNMF010000054.1:0-52966 GCA_035044305.1 Drosophila nigritarsus | reverse complement strand
TTCTCTATTTTTTTCCACACTACTACAATAAACCCAACCAATTTGGCTACAAAAAAATTACATTTTTTAATTTAATACAACTAGAATTTATTTCTTTTAGACAAAAAATTTCATTTATATATTACCACCAATTACAACACTTTTTTAAGCACTTTTTTTTAATTTAGGCAAAACATTTTTAATAGAAAAAAGTAAGAAAATTTATTTTTGTTGAGAGTTTTTCTCAAAAACACTAACAGTAAATGAATACAAACCCGTTGTATTAGCAAAGGAATATTACAATATTTACAAACTTGCAAAATAAGAGGCTGTTGTGTTGATTTTCATTGATAACTTATATTAAGGAAGTCATAATATGGAGTTGACGCCAGAATCGAGTCAAAATGCATTTCTCTCTTGCTTTTTTTAAACAGAGAAAATAGCTCCATTGAAAAGCTTAAAGAATGTTGAAAAGAATAGAGTGAAAAGCCAATCAGAAAAAATAGAAAGAAGAGGAAAAATAAATAAAAATGGGACTTGTCTACGTCCTTTGTGTGCCGCAAAAAAAAACTTGTAAGTAAAAACAAGCACAAAATTAGGGGCAATGGAAAAGATTGGATAATGATTATCTATTTTTCTCTCTCGGCTTTTTCTTCCGAACAACACCGCAACACTTATTAGCGGTTGTCGTCGTCGTGGTGGGATAAAAAAAAGCGGTGCCGGGGGTAAATCAGTTGTACGGAAGTGGAAAATAATGAACTAAAATAAAACATTTTTTACATTACATTTTGCGAGTATTATTTCTGGCTAACTTGCCATCGCTTCCTCCATACTTATTTTTGTTAAACAAACAAAAAAAAAACAAAAATAGGGTTGACAAAACAGCAATAACAAACAACAAGTATGCTGTCGTCAGTGTTGGGCATTTATACTTTTTCTTAACTTGATTAACCTGTTTCCTTCAAAAAAAATCCCAATTTACAAACGTAATTTAACGCACCATTAAACAAATTTTCGGATAATGCAATTTCGATTAATGCCCAAAAAAAGTAGACAACTATTCGTTTTAACACCTCCGCAAATTGCTTTTGTTTTCGAACTTTTTTTTTTGCACATTTTGTGGCAACACAAACCCAAAACGGAGAAGACAAGTTAAGGAAAATTAAGTTGTAAATTTTTGTTAAAAATATTTTCTCAATAAAAGAATTTTAGTTTAAGACGCTTTTCGCAATGCTTTGAGCCGTAAAAACAATGAGCTTTGATAATAGCCATAGAATAAATTTGAGCTGTTTATTGAATTAATAGCCTTCTAGTTTTTGAAACACTGTCTGTTATTCAATGCCGTTTATAAATGAGAGAGGGCATTAAAGACCTAACAGGTCTGGAGTAAGCAGATAGACTATTTTCAAGGCGTCTGTTAAATGTTGATGAATATTTTATTCTGTGATTTGATTAATTTTATTTTATCATTTGACCCATCTCTTTACACAAAAAAAAACGCTTGCGCCAAACCTTTTCAAAGAGGTCCCCTCGATCCACAAAGCACAAAAAAATGCATAAAAAGAAACAAACACCATCAAACTTGTTTGACAGTTTAAAATTATGCTTGGAAAATCAGTTTTTTTTTTATTTAACGCTCAATTTTTTAAACATTTGGTTATTGCTAACTCCACAAAAGTGAAGGAGAACGACTCCAAAACCCTTAAACGCAATAAAATAAAAAAAAAAATAAACTTCATTTTTTCTTGTAGGATTTTGGTTCTTTTTGCGGATTTCAAACAAAAAATATGCCCTAATTTTCAAAATTAATGCCTTTTTCATCTTATTTTCCTTCTCCTCTCAAGAATTTTAAAGTAAGTACTTTAATAGAAAATAGAAAGAAAACATTTTATTATTTCTATTATCACAGAGAGAAAAAGCAGATGGCCTTTTTCTTGGTTTGGGTAATTTTTTTTGTTTTCAGAGTGATCGCGCCACTTATAAATAAGTATATTGATGTTTAATGCATAAATTTATTATGGAGGAGATGACGCGAAAAAGGAGAAGCCAGGAGAAGGAGAGGAAGTGTTGTCACATTTTATGCTTCATTTCCGCAATATTTTTCCAAAGCCTTGTTTTTATTTTTCCACAATTCCAAATTCTCTACTTCTCTCTGGCATTAAAAAGAAATAACGTCTCTTTAGTTTGCAATTTTACAAACACAACAATTGTTTAGCAGATGTTTTATGCTTTACGGCTTTTACACCCCGTCGTGAATCCATTTACTAATTGCTATTATTACAATTAACTCAATTCGTTACTGTTGTTGTTGTTGTTTTTTCGGTTGCAAAGAATTCTTAAATTTCCAACTAGTAAGTAAAAATTAAGAGAGCCATTTAAGAACTATTCGAGCATGACAAAGGGACACAAAAATTGATAATAGAAACCATAAAAAGTTACAAAAATGTAAGCTCCAATGTATAACCGAAATGATAAAAGTGCGGTTCATTAATTACAAAGTCCGCTTTTCAATAACTAAACTACAAAAAATCGGCAGAGAAACATAAGTGTAGTTGCAAACAAAAGTAGAGCACCAAATGCTAAACAGCTAAAAAAAATTACAACAAAATCTTTTTGATCGTACAAAAAACTCATTTAAAAGCGACGCAAAATTTCTACAAAAACAAAATTGTATGGGAATACGCAAAAATTGAAAAGTGAAGCGCAAAAGCATATAAAAATGTAAACTATGCAGCTTTGTCCACAAGAAAAGAAAAATTGGAGAAAACGGAATAGAAAAAAAGTTGAAATGTTTCGCAAAAATAATAATTTAAAATTAATTTGCAAATTAAGTATGTATTTTCAAAAAAAGCCAAGGCTTGATGGAAAAAATGCAAACACTATTCTCAAAATAAACATGCCTTTCGCTCGTTTGGCTTCAAGAATAAAAAGGCTTTTAAAGGCGATAATACGTCGACAAAAGCGGTGTTAATCTATTCCCCCAAAAAATTACGGAAATAATAAATAACACATGAAAATGTTGCCTTTAAAAAGATATGCAAATTTGTGGTCACAACAATTTCACTCTAACAAAAAAATGCTTCAATTTTCAATATTTAAATTAGTTAACTGGCATGACATGCATCAGCTTGAGGCTACTGTCAACATTCAAGAGTTAATTTACAAAAAAAATTAGAAATGTTAAAATGGTTCTAAAGTTCAAATCTAAGTCTGAAACGTCTAAGCTTTAGCTAAAATATAAGCCTATGTTAAAATCCAAAGTGAAGCCTAGATTCCAAAATCTAAACCTCAGTTTATGACTATGCTTAAGCTTAATATTTAAGTATGATCTGGGCTTAAAACGAAGCATAGGATTTATAGGTTAGAAATTTTGACATTAGCTAAGATTACTTCAAGCATTTAATGAAAATAGTGAAAATATTTCCTGAGTGTTAAAATTTGCGCGAGTTAACACTCCTGGGAGTGAGTCATACACAAGAGGAAACAACAACAAAAAAATGGGAAAATGCAAAAATTATTTTACACACATAAGTAAAAGAAAAAAAAAATTGAAATTTTTCAAACTGAAACTATTTCGCTGGCTTTTGCTGGGCTATACAACTTTTAAAATAGTTATAATATATAACTATGCTTTAAAAAAACGTTGCAATAAAAATTTAAGCTTGTTTTAGTTAATTGAAAATACGGCTAATATGTGTTATATAATAATTCAAGTGTGCCAGTTTGTTGAAACACAGTGTCAATTAGTTTTGTAAATTCATTTAAGTAAATTTTTAATTCGAGTGCTGATAAATTTAAAAAAAAAATTTGTGTAAATACAAAATCACAATTAGCACGTTTTGGTGCATAAAATACGTATTCTACGTTGTTTATGCTGCATCCGCATCGCATAAATGAGTTAAAAATTAATCAAATGCAAAAGTTTAGTATTTATAATTTTTAGTTAGTAAGGGTTGCAAAAAAAAGTTTGGCGCCAAAAATTCTAAGACAAAATTTTCGGCGCAGAAGTGCTAGGGTTAAAACCAGTGACTTTCTCTGACAGCCTGAAAAGTTTCGATGCTGACTTTCTTTATTTAAACAACTTTACAGGTTAGTTTGGTTTTATATTTTCCAATTAATCTTTTTGGCCCAGAATTTTCCAATTTCTTCAAGTCAAATATTTACAGAAAAAATGTATTTTCACTTGAAATTTGAGTATTTTGGTCGTATTTGTTTTAGCCTATTTGTCTCGCCCTCGCTCTACTTTCTCTTTTGATATTTGAAAGGATTAAAACTTTTTTTGGTTATTCAATCATTATTTACTTATTAATTTATACATAACAAATATCATTAAGAGGGAGAATAGTAAGTAAAGTTGAAAGCCTACCCACCAAAAAGCCAACCATATTCGACATATTTATTTTTATTATTTGTTAAAATACTCAAATTACCAAACGTATAAAAAAAATACATAAACAATCCCAATGTGTTTGTATGAAAAGCCGTCAATGAACGCAAATAAGGTAAAATCTTATTATTGCTCTTCTTGCGCAGTAATTGTGCTTTTTTAAATGCACACACAAATACAAATGTATATACGCGCGGACAAGCGAAAAAGCCTAAGCCACACAATACAATTTGTATAGAGCCGGCCCCTATATAACATTGACGCCATTTTTCTTTCTATCTTTCTCTCTTTCTGAGCGTACTGTATTGGTGTGCTTCATCTTATGTATATTTGTTTTATAAAAACCAATTTACAAACATTTGAAAAGAGCACATGCTATCAAATTTTCCTTTTTCCCTTCAATGCGCTGTAAAAAAAGGAAATTTGTGACACCAGAAAAAATTCAAAACAAAAAATGAATAAATTTACACACTCAATTTATATATAAGCCAATGCCAATCTCACAAATTCAAAAATGTATAAGCTATAAATCAATTAAGGCTATTAAACAAAAATAAAATTGAATAACGCAAAAAGAAAGCAAATTTATTAAAAAAAAGAATAACTTTAATTTGGTAAAAAGTCTTAACAAAATTTATAAGAATAAAATTTAAATAAAGCAAAAGAACACTCGGTATTAGTCTTTAGTCCCAAAAGGAAAGCTCCTTTCCTTTTGCATAACATAAATTATTTCGAATCTACAGGGTGGCTGAAAAGTTCTGATAATTTTATTTTTATGCTATTATGAAATTGTTTTTATAATTATTGTTTAGTTATGACCATTTTTTTGTAATCCTCGTGTAATTTTGATCTATAAAATGTTCTACTTATTTGTTTTTGTTCAGCTGTGTTTGAATTATGGAACGTGAAAAGGAGCGTATCACTGTGGTCGAGTTGCATAAGGCAGGAATGAAGACGGCCGACATTTTTCGAACGACTGGGTTCAAATCTGCAAGCATATACAGAGCCGTGAAACGTTTCTAAGGAGACAGGTGGGACCGCGGACCGTCCTCGAAGCAGCCGTCCAACCACAGCGACCACTCCGGAGATCATCAACAAGGTGCGATGTCGAATCCGGCGCAATCCGGAGGTGTCCATGCGCAAAATGGCTAGCGAGCTCCAAATCAGCAGGGAACGCATCCAAAACATCGTCAAGAAGAAGCTGGGACTGCGCAGCTACAAGATTGCTCGTTTACACTTTCTCAACGAAGCGATGAAGGCAAAACGACTGCAGAAATGTTGTAAAATGCGTCGATTGGTCGGCTGTCGAGGGTACTCATCACTGATGAGAAAATCTTCATTGTCGAGCCGCTTCAACAGAAGACCGTGGCTGCCAAAATCATTGGTCGTAGTCATTTTCCGGCCTAGGTTATGATTTGGGTCGGGGTCTGTGCCACGGGGATGCGCCACTGGTCTTTATTGAGCGGAACGTCAAGATCAACGTCGCCAGCTACGAACAGCGAGTTCTTTGGGACATCCTGGACCCGTGAGCAAGGCAACACTTTGGCTGGATTTACGATTCAGCAAGACTTGGCAAATTTCGTAAACTCCACAATCGCCGTCTGCAACGAGCTGTTTCCCGGGTTTTGGAGCAAAGACGTTTGGCCGCCAAACTCACCGGATCTAAACCCGATGAACTACTCCGTCTGGTCCATTTTGGAGCAAAAAGTTTCGGCTACGCGATACACCACCGTTGACTCGCTGAAAACGGCTTTGACGCCCGTCTGAGAGGAGATTACTGTGGAACAATGCAAAAATTTTCGAAAGCGCCTTAACAAATGTATTGAGGCCAAAGGAGCCAATTTTGAATAGTTGTTGTGATTATTTTTGTTTATTGTTAATATTATTGCTTTAATAAACTTTGTTAGTTTTTTCAATTAATTTATTTTGTATTTTATACAGTATTTTCGAGCTGTTTAAATATGAGGAAAAATTATCAGAACTTTTCAGCCACCCTGTATAAGACGGTTTAGTTTAAAGACACTGAAATTTGTACTCGATACATATAATTTATGGCTGAAATGAAAGTGATTTCCAAAGACACAAAAATAATTTTGAAAATGTCGAAAATTATATTTTGCGTTTGGAAAAAAGATCGCAAAACGTAATGTCAAATTTTTTGAAGCGAAGATGCGTTTGTAAAACCATATCTTTTTCTTTCTCGCTTTTCTTTCTTTTTCTCTATTGTTTTGCGTTTTAAACATTGGGCGAATCTTTTCGGGAGGACATATTGTTAGTCTTAACTTTTTGAAAACTTTCGCCTAAAGCATTGTTGTTATTTGTTTTGTTTTTGTTTTGTTTCAAAAAGAGTGGTATTCCCTTGTAAAAAATATATCATTTATGTAATTATTAATGAATTTTACGAGGAAGACAAACTGTACCACTCAGTAGGCATTTTTGTTCCATTACCCCTCCATTTTTTCTTTTTTTGCTTTGTTTTGCTTTGCTTTTTTTTATACTTGAGGAGCTTCAGCTACAGGAACTTTAATGTGGTTTTTTTGGTTTAACCCTAATTTTGGCATATTTTAGATAAGGTGTTCCATTATTTCCAATTACTTACGTAGGGTTACAGTCTTATTTGTTAACGGAAATTTTGATTGCTTATTTCATTCGATTTCTTACAAAAAAATTTAAAATTGAGATTGAGTAAAGATACATCTGGTATGTCTAGAATCGATGAACTATTTAGGGCAAATAAAATATCTCATGTCAAACTTTCAGTTTTTTAATTGATTTTGAAAAGCTTTTAATTTTTACTCAAAAATTTTTTTTATTTCTTTAAAATGCTTTAGTGAATATGTATTCTTTTTTTAATTGAATTATTCGCTCGATTGAGGGTTATACAAGGATACTGAAACGAATGTCTTTTTTTCTTGGTGTGTAGATGAGGAACGATGAGTGCTAAAGTCTATAAATTATAATTTTAAATTTTATAAGATTATAATTAATAAGAGTAACCATCTCTTGATGTGTCTGTGTGAAAAATTGTTACCCATCCAAATAGTTGTTGGTTCTCTTAAAACGTCTTTCACTTAATAGCCCAATTTTCTTTGGAGCACAAAGTAGACGCATGAGTTTTTTTTTGTATTGAGAGTCAGCAAAACATTGGTTTTTGACTAATGTGTGAAAAATAAACTTTGAATGAAAATGAATTTTTTTTCCTTTAACTGGGATACAAAAACTTTGATTTTTTACAAAAATTCAGCAGGTTGAACTCTTTTTTTAATTACATATTTCCATTTTTGTTTAAGTTATAAATTTGTTTAAATTTTGAATACAACGTTTTATAAAAAAATTTCTTTTTAAGATGTTTGAGAATACAATTGTTTTCAAAAGTATTTTAGCGATCAAAGTTTAACCAAAAATTGTCTTTGTTGCAGTCTTATTCAGCTTTCCTTTTTCTCGAATGTTTGAGAGAGCGAGTGAGATGAGGAAAGGAGTGAAAGACAAACGTTGACTTTATAAATTGACTTAAAAGTGCGTAAAAGCATGTCCATAAAAATTGTATTGCAAAGAGTATTGAGCTTTGTTAAAAATTTGGTTACGTTTTATATTGTCGAATTAATTTTGGTCGCCGTCGCTTTACTTGGACTATTTTTTGGCATTTATGATTGTTTTAGCATAATAATACTACACAGATGTATGTTATATTTTACCTTATTTTTCGAGTTGTAAAAGAATTTTTGAGTTTTCAATGTTTCTTTAATGTAATTACTTACCTTTAAAGTTGGAGCTTTTTACTTGAGACTTATTCTTATTCAGGAATCTTGTAATTTGTGCTTCAATTTTGCTGCTAGTTTAAGGTGCTAACTGGATTTGTTTTTTTTAGAGGCGAAATCGAAAAAATATATTAAATTTATGTTTTACTATTTTATCTTACACAATATTTAGTCAGTTTGAAAAATTTTAAGCCGAAGCCCTCTCCCTAAGACTATATGGTCTTTTTGAAATCTTAACTAAGCTTATTTTATTAGTGAAAGCCCACCTTAGTACAATACAATTTTTTTCTATTTTTATCAGTTTTTGGGCTTGGCATACTATTTTATGTTTAAATAATGAATGGTTTAAATTTAAGACTGATTTGGAACTTATTTTCGAACTCCGTCAGTTTTACATTTTAATTTTATAATTGCGGTGTGAATGTCTGTATTACGGCGCGCCTTGCTTGTATTACAAGATAAATTTTACAATTAGCCAACGTGTTGATAATAATTCCAAATAACCAGTGCATATTAATTTGTTGAAACGCGTTAAATCTAGCGAGAACATTTGGATTTGGAATCAAAATATTTTTATTTTTAAATATTGAGGAAGTTGGAAAATTGGAAGAGCATCAGTTATTAAAAAGAAAAAGAAGCGGCAAAAATTGTTTTCATAATTTTTTTTTGCATCTGTTTACGGCGCCGCTCTGCTGCTTCTAAATTCATATTTTATATTAGGCATGAATGTAAATTTAAAAAAGCCTAGTGCGCGGAGCTTAACAGAAACTGCAGCAATAGTAATAGCAGCAGCAGCAGCAGCGATTACAGCGTTTAATAATGGTGTTAATGACTGGGCGGCGACGGCGGCGGCAAAATTGAATAAGAGAAGGAGGAAAAAAGAAAAATTTCTTTCTGCGCTTTTCCTTTCTCTTTTTTTTGCCAACTGATGGAGAGAAAAGAAATTTTTGCAAATGTCGCCAGCGGCGACGGCGGCAATGGCAGCAGCTGAATCAGAAAAAAAAGGCTGTGTCGCCGTTTGTGGAATTGATGTTGTTGACATGGATATTTTCTTCATTTGTGGATGTTTGAGAGGAGGGGAAGAATTGGTAAGAGAATTGTTTTGAGAATGGATTTTGGTTTTCAAGCTTGCAAATTGCAAGTTGAAAATGTGTGTTGTGTGTCAGTGTAGCGGAAATGATGGAAAAGTAAATGATGGATGTGAAAAATTCATTATTTGATTTAGTGAAAGGCAAATTTTTGACATTAGAAGAAAGAAAAAACCATAAAAATGAAAATGTGAAGCAAGATTATTTATAATTTTTAAGTAAAAAAATTATTAACGACTACAAAACAACAATTGCGAGTGAGAGAGAAACTTTTCCCTGGAATCCAGTGGTGATGCTCATTATTTCTCAATTTTTGGCATATGTGTTAATGCCAATAAAATAATAGATATCAAGAGGAGACGACGTCAAAATTTTGAGCAGATGGGCGTAAGAATTAATGTTAAAATAATTTTTGTTGTTTGGCGAAAAAAAATTGATGAAGGTCAAATAAGGGCAGTGATTTTACCATAAATACATTTGGAGGGATAATTTTCTCGCTTCTTTTCAAAAATTGAATTTATTAAGAAAATTATTCGTTAATTAGACAATGTACATGAAATTTTTTTTCTTAGTCTTTTTGAATTAGTATTTTGTTTCAATCGATTTGTGCTTTTTACGGCATTTTGTTTATTTTTTGGCTTTCAAAAAGTTTTCATTTTTACATTGAAGTTAGTGCTTTCGTTTGAATCCTGTACAAGTCGAGGTTTAGCATGATTGGTAATAGCTAGAAACTTTACGACATCCTTGTTTTCTCAGCGAGCTTATAAATTTTTTTAGCCTACGACTATTATAGACCGAACTGATTTTGATTTCAAACGAAAGTCTTTTCCGGATTTATGAGGGCAAATGGTGAAAGTGTTAAATTGATATTATAGTTTTCTTTTTTAGTGTTATGCTCTTAAGTTTACCGCCTTTTAGTTATGTTGTTAGCTTATGCTTAATTATATAGTCAAGTTAATTGTATAAAATTAACTGGATGTCTCACTTTAAGGCATAGACCATGCCTTTAAATAAGCAAACATAAACTGTAATTCAAATTTAATACTTACAAAATATCCCCTTTTTGCACCTTTTCCAAATCCTTGTGTTCTTTTCTCAACACATTTCTGTTCGCACGACACGATTGCCCCTATTATTGTTTTTGTTGCGGAGGTAATAATGTATATTTATTTTTAATTGTTGAGTTTTTTTTTCAATTTTTGAAATGCTAAAAATTCTGTGTTGAATGGCGTAACACAACCCAACGAAAAGCAGGACTGAAAAACAAAAGGAATGTGTATTGCATCAAATGAGAGGAATACAAATCGAAGATAGAAACCATAGTCATTATAAAAAAAGGAGTAAGAAATTTTGAAGAGGAAAGAAGCAAATCACAATATCTGCGCGTTCCTTTCTCCCATTTTTTTTTTATTCTTCTGTAAAGCATTGGAGAGAAAGGCAGGCAGCATTAGTTTTCAGCAGGATAGTGAGCAGTGTGGTGGTCAAAAATGAAAAATTTTGCAGGAAAATTTCAAACAAAATTTCACAATTTTGCATAGGTTTTGTAAATAATTTTCTTTTTTTTGTAATTTTTTATATGCATTTTTGAGTATGTGAAAATTATTTTTTGATTAAGTAACTGGCTTGCCACTTCTCCATCTGGCTGGCGTTTGCTGAATTAATTTTTTTTAAATTGCTATGCTTTTTGACTTGCGCGCCTAAAAATTTGCATCAAAATTATCTAAATATGCTAAAGGATGGTTTTAAAGAGAATTTTGCAATATTTCTTTTAAGCTGGTTTTTGTTGAATGTGGGTCTAGCGTTGATAGTATTTAAATATACTCTGTCTAACTTAATATAATATATAAAAAAACCGTTAAGCAATCTGATGCAAAAATAGAATTTGTCATAATCGGTTTGTTTATGGAAAATAACGTCTTTTAGCTTTTGGCGTATAAATTTGTGTGATTAATAACTTTTAAATGTGAATTTTAATTTTTTGTTGCTTAGCGTCTAGTTTAAGACAACGCCAATAGGGATTTTTTGTATTTGCTTTTTTTACTTTGTTGATAAAAAAAAAATGCGCTCTGTTCTTTCCATGTAAGTAATTAAATAATAATTGTTCAGGCGACATAAAACCAACAGGTTTTTTTTACATCCTTCATTACTACTGTTTTTCGTTTTGGTTGATCCTAGAAGAGGCGCCAAAAAGGAGAAGAAAAGAAATAAAAAACATTCGCTTTTGCCGCTCAAAAAAAAAGAACTTGAAAAGGCGGGGTGAGATGAACGTTTTGGTGCAAAAAATGTTTTTTTTTATTCAAACGCCAAAAAAAACAATTTTTATGTCTTTACAAAAATCGTCTTGTCGCAAAAAAAAATTTTTTTGTCATTGTTACGTTGTTAAGAAAAAAAAAATTGAAAAGGTAAATAAAAACTATAGAATCGTAAATTTTATGGTATTTAATGAATTATGGTAGGACTGTCTCTCTCTCTCTCTTTCCTCCCTCCCTTTTTTTTTCTCCACAATTTTTTAGTGCCGCAAGTACGTCTATATAATGGTGAAATGTACTTTTTATATGGCATTTGCCGATTTTTGCTTTATGTGTGTGTGGTGTTTGGCGAAAATGTGTGTAGATACATCTATTTTTTGTTGTTGCACATTAATATTTTGTGAAGTTTTTTTTAGAAACAGTAAATTTCAATTTCTTTAAGGTTTTGGTAGTTGAAAGAATTGCATATTTAAAGGCGTCGAGAATAGGCGATTTTGTGTGAGCCATTTGCATATATATCTTGTTGACATATTTGGCGCAGGTGCGCTTTTTATACATTAAAAAAATTATATTGTTTAATTTTTGAGTATGCCAAGTTTTATGAATTTTTATTGAAGGGAATAAGCCCCAATTTTCTTAGTCTTGTTGGCTGTTATCAGTCATAGTATTAGAAATATTACATTTTAAATTTACAACATTTTAGCTTAAGGTTCAACTGGTGAAAATTGTGTTGTGTGTTGGTAAAAACGCAAAAGTTTTTGTCTATAATCAAAGCGATAATCTTTTTAAATTACATGTTTTGAGAAGGGCTTTTTGCAAAAACTTTCTGATAACACAAATAGTCAAAAAAATTTGATGATAACGCGTCAAAATAAGGAGTTAAAACTTTAATGCTCAGTTTGTGTTTTTTTAGTGTATTTGTTTAAGATAACATGCCCCATGAAGGGTTTTGAGCTTTAAAACCCCTTTTAGGTCTTATTTTTTTGAGAAAATTTTGAATTTTTATTGCCGTTTGACAGCTTTTGATATGTTGAAAAAAACTTTAAATGAGGAATACTTCTGCGTTCTTCAATTTATAGCTTATATGAGTTTCACCCTAAACAAGTGGTTTGTAAGGCTAATTTTATAAAAACCTAAGTTATTGCTTAGTTTGCAGTTTTTTTATATCTGATTTATGCGAAAGTTGTAATTAACGGCAATAAGCGACTGTTTTGTTTAGTGAAATTTACATTGGCATGCAGACGATAGGACATACCAACAAAACAGTTCTGTAACAACTAAAAAACAACAAAACAGTTGTATAACAACCAAAAAATAGTTCTATAACAGCAAACCTGTTGAAAACTATAACACAGTTCTAAAGTAATAACAAAAATCTGTGCATCTAATGAGCTAAATAAAAAAAGAAATGATCTTTTTCAAACCCTTTTTGTTCACTTGCACTTTCTGTTTTTATTTTTTTTTAGATTTTAATTATAAAAAAAAAATTTTTCTAATAGCTAATAGCAAGTTTTAACAAGCGATAATAATTACCTGCGTGTTTACATTTATTTGCTCGCATTTGTGTAGTGTTTGAATCGAGGAGCAATACGCGTTGTTGTTTTGAAATTGAGTGAATGCAAAAAAAAATCTCAACAATTTTTTTTGACAATTCAATTTTGAGCAAGGTGAATGAGAAGGGATGGTGGAATAAAGATATTTTGAATGTTAAGCGCAAAGGAGGAATGAAAAGTGACGGGTAAAATAAAAATTTTTTTACAAAACTTTGCAAAACGCGGAAATAACATGCGCGATGGCAGAATATGTGATCTCATTACCTTAGTGTGCTCCATTTTTTTGTTGTTTTGAAGAATTTATTGGTTGTTATGTGTGCCACGGCTGCCGCAAAAGTTATTTTGGGATGTTGGAGAGGATTTGTGCTTGTAGTAATTACAATAAAAGCGGAATTTGCATTCGTTTCCAAAACTGCTATTCTGACCGGGTAAAAAGCCATTACTACTCTGCGCTCTATTGTTTTGCGCCTTTACTAATAGTATTTTTGCGACATACATTCTAATCAGGTCATGTCTGAATATTTTGTGATTTGCGGCATATTCATTTAGATCTTACCATGTCTTGCAGGATATATGAAAATGTGAGTCGCTTTGTAATTAGCTAACAAAGCGTCATTCGACGTAAATAGGCTGCTTTTTGTGACTTTTGTGTACTTCATCTTAGTCGTTGTGCCCCAAAGAGCATTTGTGAAGCATGCACTGCAACAGCTGGATTAGGTGTCGAGCAAAGTACCTTACAACATGCATACGGAGACCAATAGATATTTGCGCCAGTTTTTTGAATAAAATCAAAACCTCCTCGATTCTTGAGCGATTCGTGGTGCTTTCTCCTATTTAAATTGGAATATTTCGTTGTACTTTTAGTTAGAATTTTAATTTTTAATAAGGCATCTCATACTCTGCAAAATTCCATTAAAATTTTTGATTTTAGCTTTTGTTTATCACTCATTTTGAAAATGTCCCATTAGTAAAATTTCCTGATATGTGGCGTTGTGTTAAGAAATTTATAAACGAAATATTTTTGGATGAAAACGCGAAGTATTTAATGAATGCACGGCGTTTTGTACGCTAATTTAGAATGAATTAGTTTTTGTTGGTATTGAAAATTGAATCGATTTTCATATTGCTATTGGGAGTGTTTAGCTTAGCATTCGTAACGGTTCTTCGAGATTTTTTTTGCATAAATTCATTCTTAAGCTAAACAAAACTGAACTTGCTGTTTGATATCCATTCTCTTGCAGGAGTAGTAGATGCATAAGCCGAATCGCACCTAACTGGACCGTTGCTATACTAAATGATAATATACGCTGAAAACCTGCTGCGCTAAAGTACACCGAAGTTGTACACTCCTGCCATGAAGTTGTTGGAAGCTGTCAACAAGAACCATAGCATCTCAAAAGCTTATCCTCTCGCCAAACTGAGCCTTGTCTTATAGGGAACCAAAATTTGCTTCTAAATATTAAATTCGCATTTAGAGGAGAGAAAAAAAATTACTGAATTTTTAGAAAGTAATTATCACCTGACATCGGCCACAACTACACAACAAATATGACAACACCTGCTGTGGGAGTAATGGGGGGGGGAGAGGGGGAGATTTGAGCATTATTGAGTGGAATTTTCTTTGAAAAACTAATTGATGGTAACTCTTATTAGTGTTATTGTTATATTGTTTTTGAATTGCCATTTTTGTTATTGTCTTCCTCTTTTCCACCCAAATACTCTTTCCACTCCCTAAATTTGTTTCTAATAGTTATTTCTGTAATTTTTTTATTTATTATTTGTGGAAAAAGTTTGGAAAAAAGTTTATACAAATTTGTTTCTACAATTACAATACAAACCTTTGCGATTTCTTTATTTTATTCAGCCCTTTTGTATTTCAAATTTTTTTTTGTATATTTTTCATTATTTTTCTTTTCGATTTTGGCGGCGTAGAATCACCTAGTTGTATTCAAAACTGTACTTGACTATTGGGCTCATTCCATCCTTTTTGGGCGCCTCCAAATTCATACTTTGTCTATAATTTTTATTTGTTCAGCTTAAATTTTGTGGTACAGTTCGACAATTTGTGTTGCTTTTTCAATTTCAAAAACTATTGTAATGGAGTTCTCGGAAAAAAATTGTTAAAGAGAAATGAATATATTAAAGGAAAATTTTAAAGGCTGTATGTACTTTTTTTGTTTAAAACAAAAAGTAACTTTTATTTACATTTGCATTTTTACATCATTAATTTTATAGACTTTGTTCTTTTTCTCACTTTCTCTGAATGCGCTTATCTTTTTGGTGATAATATTGGCTGGGCAACGTGCGTTGTTGTTTTGTAGCTGTTTTACCTGTTTTATTTCGCTTTTAGGTATATTCGAATTTTGTCTGTGTAAAGACAATTCTATTGTTATTTTTTCATAGAGATTTATGCCTGTGGCTGTCCGTTGTTAAGGCAATTCTGTATGGCTGTTAAACACCAAATAAAATTCCATATGGTTTCATTTTTTTTCTTTAATTGTTTTTGATTGCTTCTGTCGGATCGTAACTTTGTGCCAAAGAAATATTGCCGTTTATTACCTATAAAGTCTGCAACAAAAAAAGGCTAGCTAATTAGAGAAAGCTGTTGAGTAATAATCACGGAAGAGGGAACAAAAGAGACTGCAGAGGTGATTAAAATCTGCGGAGAACAAATTTTATTTACGCTTACTCTTGAACTTTGTTTGCAATAATTTTCAAGAGAAAAAGAAAAGATATGTCATTTCTTTGTTGTGCTTTTCGTTTCTATTTCCTTTTGAATACTTTTCTAGTAAAAAGAATTTTGGGTTAGAAATAAAAGAAGGAAGAGAATAGGGGAAGGTTGTTGAAAATCGAGGGGAATAACGGCGGGAAACTCTTCCACAAAACTGCGTGTGTGTTGTAAAGGAGAAATTTCTTTTCCTTTTAACACAAAATCGGCACAACTTTTCTTTTTTTTGCGGTAAGATTGCATACGAACATAGTGAGAGATGGAGAAAAAGAACGATGTTGTTGTCCGTGCTGTGCTGTGCTATGAAGTGTAAATAAGTAGAAAATATAGATGAGTTGAGGATAGTAAGAGAGGCAATGAGAAAAAAAAGGGGCGAATGCAAGGGGGAGGAACCCATTTTGGTTGTTCAATATAAAGAAAGAAGCAGTTTTTTTTAACAACTGCTTCACTGCTATTTGATGTTAGAGAAGAATGAAAAAATGCTTTGTGGAAGGGGTACTATTAAATTTCCAAGAAAAATGAATAAGAGAAAAACAGAGAGAAAAACGAGCTTTTCCTCCACATCTCTCTACGGGTCATCAACCTAAGTTTGCCTCTTATTTTTTTGCTTTTTATCCTCAAAAAAAAAAATTTCTTTCATATTTTCTATTCAAAAAAAAAAATTTTTTTTGTCGAAAATCTTTACAAAAAAAAACTTTTTTATTACCTTAACTTTTTTTTTGGTAAAATTTTTACGTACATCCTTGTTTTCTCTCTAAAAAATCTATAAATTTGACGTAATTCATTTATTGTTGTGCTGAAAAAGTTAATAACCTGACTATCGCGGCTTTGCGGTTACATTTTCAAATTTTGACTGAAATTTTTTTATTAAAGTAAAATTGCAAAATTGGAAAAGTCAAATTAATTAAAGTCAAAAATCGGTCCTCAGATTGAATTTTTTTCTTGTTTTTCGCTTCGTTTTTGTTTTTATTATTTATTAAAATTTTGTGGGTCAATGTTTAATTATATCTGTGAGGTGGAAATTATTTTTGTATTGGAGTTTTGGGTATTTTTGAAAAAGGTATTCCCTGTACATTCCGAGTTTATTGTGCATAATTGTCATTGTAATATAGTTTTCTACAATATGTATCCCGTTAACTTCATTGTTGGCAAAGGTTAGTTTCTAATTAATAAAACCGAGGGGTATTGCCCATTGCGGTTTATGACATAAAAAGGTACTAGATCGCCGTTGCATTTGCGATATTTGACGCAAGGTAATTGGTTTATGAGTTGTGGCAAGCAGTTTAACGATAAGGATTATTAATTAAGAAGCCAAGCATTATTGCAATAAGGCAACATTTAACTTGTATTGATTATTAAACAATTGCGCGCAACTTATTGATCATTCTCCTGTAAGCCATTGCTTTGTTTCATTTTATTTTTCGCGTTAATAAAAAACGAGTTGTAAATTGTATTATAGCTTCCAACGATCAAAGGGCTAAAAGGCATTCAGATTTACAGAGAACTTTACGATAATTGTCAATTTTTTTTTGCTTTTCCTCCTTTTTGAAGATTAAAAGTTTGATAATTAATTTCTTTTCCACAAAAACTATTTATTTATTATTTTGTGTTTATTATTTTGACACTGATTAAGATAAAATTTCTCTTCCTCTCAGTTTGCAATTACTGTCATGTCTTATGTAATAATTCCATGCAATTTATTTGTGTTTTTGTTGTTGTCAAATTTGCATGTCACAGATTATTTATGTGAATTTGGTTTTTAAAAAGAATACTTCCAATGAGGCTCGTACTGGTGATGGGGGGGGGGGGGGGGGCAGTGATTAGCCGAAAAGAGAGTTGGCAGAGCGTTATGGGGCCAAAAATTAATTAATTTTTTTTTGAATGCGCAATTTAAAGAATGGAAATTGTTTAATTACCAAAAATTTTTTTTTGATTAAAAGTCGATTCAATTTTCCGCCCAATCACAGACGTAAATTCCCCCTTGTCCTTGTTTGTTATCAATCTCTATTATTGAATTTGTTGAGAATCGTGCGCATTTTCAAAATAATTTCTTTCCGTAATGAAATGGTTTCCATTTTTTTACTATAAGACTCGCTATTTGAGTAAAACTATTTATTATATTTTCAATTTGTTTACTATTAACAACAATGGAATGTGGGAATTCTATTACCCAATACTTTTTCCGGGAAAACCCCGCGATTAGTAGAATTAATATTTCCAATGCAAAATGGCTGAGTAACATTTGTGAATACCATTTTTATGTATAAGCGTCATTGATCTCAACCTCTATCATTGGTTCCAATCGAATAAATTGCCCTGTCGTTAGTATAACAAACGAAGAGAAATTCTTGAAGTGACAAGAGTGTTAAGTAATAAGCGTTTTTCGATGCTTCTACGGTAGCCAAAAAGATTTGATGATCAAAAATCAAGCACATCGTGCTAGGACCGAACAATAAATTTAGAAACATTTTTATTCTCCTACAAATTTTCAACTTTTACCCTACAAAATCATACCCGCCATTTTCTCTACCATTAATTCCTAATTTGAATTTCTCTTTAAATATTATAAAGCGTCAGAGAAATGAAATGAATGTTTTTTTGAATCATATTTTTTTGTTCTTTATTTAATATTTTGGTTTTCATTTTTTTTTGCTGATGTAAAAACGCATTTTTTTTGGTTTCTGGATGTTCATTTCTCTTTCATCTTTGTCGTTTTTTTTGTCGAATGACTGATTTGATTATACGTGGTGAGGGAGAGCAGTGTGCAAACAAACAGGTCGCCCGAATGCTAGTTTTGCAAATGATTTGTGTCATTATTATTTTTGAAAATTTAGTATCAGATCATTTTTTGTTGTTATTGTCACTTAATAGAAGTCACTTAATTTACTAAAAATAAAGCTGAATTTCATTTTGAGTTTATTTGCTTTCTTACTGCTTAAAAGTAGGATTAAAGATAGCATATTTTTAAAAGGACACTACGCCAATGTGTTTAAATTTAACTGTTTTTTTTTTGCTAAGGAACATAAAGTATGGCAATCTCTTATTGAACTCAAATTGCACTGTGATTTTTCCTTTAAAAATTTAATTTTGTTTGTATTTTGTTTTTATGCGACATTATGTTTATTTAAATTTTAATTTATTAATTGCGTGTTATTGGGCGAAGGACAGGCATTAATCTTTTTTTTTTTTGAAAATTTTTAATATTTATTATTTATAGTGAAATGATTGAGGACGCTCTTGTGGCGACGGCACTATTTACATCAACAACTTCGATATCAACAACTCCCGTAATCCTTGCGGCACAACGACAACAGCAAGCAACTGCCGTCGCCCAACAATGTAACGAGAGTAGTAAAAGGGGATCTGTTGAAGAGATTGGTGAAGTTTGCCACAACGCCACGAACGCCAACAACAAAAGAGAGGGTACACTAGAGAGACTAAACACGGACAACACAGACGACAAATATTTTCAACAAAAACAACAGTTTCACATTCTACAAAAGTATGGCAATAGCAATCTCAATGATGATTTATTATGCAATGACAAAACAACGACCAACGGGTTACGGCTATTTGAATTAAATGGTCTTCCAAACGCAATGGGTAATTTGGCTTTAAATGACAACAAGCAGAACGATAACAGAATTTCGACGACGACGAGAACATCGCCATATATTCCGGCCGGAACGCAATTGCCACCGACAATCACCGCTTTTCCGGGTACTTGGTTCTATGAGACGGGGCCGACGGATGAGAACAGCAGTGTGTCGGGTGGTGTATTTTCGGGTGGCTCTGGGTTCTCCAGTTCCGGGTCAGGTCCGGCGAGCACGGGCGCTCCAGGCGACTGTTCCCCACTGCCAAATGGCGGCGTCGATTTTAGGAATAGCAATAATTTTGATGATGAGCTCGACTTGCACCTCCTTCGCTCCACAGACACAATGCTGCCTGGCATGCGAAACGTCACCGAGTCCGTTGAAGTGCCTAGTTCTGAGCATGTCGCCGAAATTGTCGGTCGTCAAGGTTGGAATTTTTTTTTACGGAAATTTGATTGTTTTGACTAGAATTGTGCGGAGAGTGAGAATAAGTGGGACTGAGAGCGACATTTAGTTTTGAGTTTAGATTTGCAGTTCTGTTATGCGAAATATTATGCGAGGCTTCGCTAGACAAACGATTTTTTTCTTTTTATACGTTAAGTTAAGAGAGAATTTTCCGAATGTCGTACACAATTAAGAGTTCAAAAACAGTCGTAAAATAAAGTCAATTAGAGGAGACTATGGCTTTGTTTTGTTTTTCTTTCTTGCATCCAACTTGTTTTCTTCTTTTTTTCTTATTGAATGTTTTATTTACAGCGTATTAATTAATGCACTAATCTTTGAAAGGCTTGTGAACAAAAAATATTAAACGAATAGTTTTAGTAGCAGTAAACAAAGTTTTTATTCCGAACATACATTTTTTAACTATATAAAAAATCTATTTGGGAAAGAAAATTTCATTTTTTTGTGTTGAAAATAAATTTTTATTTAAATTTGCTCAAAAAGGTATGAACAACATTTTTTGTTTCTTTTTGTGCTTGTGTAGCTTGTGTGGCTTTTGGGTCCCAATTATCCCCTTGAATGGTGCAAAAAATTTGTTAAACTAAGAATGCAGAAAAATTGTTGACAAAATGAAATTAGATGTGTTCTTGCTTGTCCTGCACACCAAAGTCCTCGACTCGTAGCGTTTTTGCCCGAAAAATATATATTAAAAAATAGTTCAAGAATAATAATTGTTTACGCTGGCGCCTATTTAATGAAAATTTTCAATTCAAAAAAAAGATTTTCAAAAAAAACTAAAATTACGACAACAACCTTGAACGTTGTGGATGGAAAAGAAATTTTTTAAAAATTGTCATTATTTTTTTGAGAGATTCAAATGAAAAATGTTCAACATAACAATAATGGTTAGTTAATTATGCTTTACAGGCTTAGGCTCTTGTTGGCTACAAAAAAATTATAATAAAATGAATCGAATACAAAGCTTTTTAATAAAGGATGATGGTGGAAGAACTTATTCATTGTATTTGTCTCTGATCTTTTCTTGCGTTCTGTGACAAGGGGGGGGGGGATTAGTGCAGTGTTTGGCGTCTATAAATTAGTACAATGATGTCTAATCCTTGGCTTGGCAAAAGAAAAAGTGATCTGTATATTCTGTATTGTATTGTTTTTTTTTTCTGTATTGTTTTCTTTTGGGTTCTTTTTTCATTGTTTTTTTTTATTGATTCAACTTTCTTAGCCAAAATTTAAAAATCTGTTTTTTTTGTATTCACTATTTAATTTTTTTATTTGAGGGAGATTATCTATTTTTTTGGACAATTAATGGAAAGACTTAATGACATAATAATGACTTTTTTTTATCTCTTCTGCCGTAATTGTGGGGGGATGGGGTGGGGTTGGGAACTTTGATTGCGCGACTGGCTATTCATCGTTGATATATTTCATAACTTTTTAGCTCTTTTAATCTTTTAGTGCCTTTCAAAGTCTTTTTACATCACAAAGGGTTCACACAAAAATTTTTTACTTCCAATATTTTTACTTCCAAAAATTTATTCCAATATTTTATTATGTGAGCACAATCTTTTTTTTTTGGCATTGGATTAGTAATTTGCAGATACGACTTATCTTTTTAGCTGCTAGTTGATGATTTGCAATATTTAAATATTAAATGTGTTCTTCCTTGTTTTCCAGACTATTTGTTGTTTGTTGATGAATTTAAGCTTTCTTCTTCTTTTTTTTTTTGTAAAAGAGCAAAATTTCCTGTATTGTTTTTTTCTGTCCTTCAAAGTATAATAAGGGAAAGCCGTTTAGCGTGGATAAACTAAAAAGGGACAACAAAAGAAGACACTTATCATTTGATATAATTCAAAGTCGTAGTCAAAAGCGACATAAAAACGGACAAGGCGAGAAAGGCAACAGCAAAGAGGGGAGGAAGGATAATAAGTGAAAATGGAAAACCCTTGAGATTCAAATTTTTTTTGAGATTTATTAATGGCGAAAAAAATAAGATTTGAGCTTTTCCATACTTATTCTCTTACATTTCTTCGTCTTGGTTCTCTTTCCTCATTTCACTTTTGGAAATAAACGATGCGCAGGGAAAAGAGAACAACGCGTGTAGAGAAAGGAGAAGAAAAGTATTGCGGAGGGAGGACAGGAAAAAGCTAAGAGGCGCAAGAGCAACGAAAGGAAAAATAATTTTTTTTGGCAAACATAAAAAGAACGAAACTGAACAACCCTCATCTATTATTATTGTCGTTTAGGGATGAGATTTTGTCCTTTTTTACGACAAAAAAAGGGGTAGAAAAAAAGGATGGCAAAAGGCAAAGAACAAATTTCCTTTGACAAAAAATCCAAAAAGACAGAAAAAAGACAAGAAAATTTTTCAAACTTTTTCACGACAAAAACAGTACAGGCAAAATCCGTTTAAAGTAAATTACTTTTAAATAATTTAAAATCTTTGTTTTTTTGGACTTAAGTTACACATTGGGAACACAATAACACTACTTTTCAATTTTTAAAATGGATTAGAGACTTAATCAAAATTAAAAAAAGTTTGAAAAAATTCATTTTTAATATTTCAACCATCACACTCATATACGGGCAATGACTAGTGTTCTTCAAATGAGCAAAAAAATAAGTTTTAAAAAAGCAATGAAAAAAATTTTTTACTCAAAATTACTTAAAAAATTGCAAAATACTGATTTTGCTTGAAAAAACATAAAAAACTCATTTTTGCTTAAATTACTTGCATGTGTTAAAAAAAACTTAAAATTACTTAACATTTCTCAGGCACTTCGCGGCTAAACCAAAAAAAATTTTGAATAAAATTTCAAATTCCATTTACATTTGATTTCAAAAAATATTCTTTTTTCCAATTTGCAATGCGATATGTAACAACTGAGTTGCAAAAGGTTAATCCTACTTATGTATTCATACGCTTTTCAAAACAAATGCATTTGGTTTAAAAATTAATTTTGTGTGTAACACTATTCTTTGTATTTGTCTGTCTGTATTTTTTTTGTGTGAGTGTGTTGCGTATTTTTAAAAGAGACGCATCGGACTAAGATTTATGATGCATTATATAAAATATATGATGGAGATTTATACCTAGGTATGTTCAAGCTTTGTACCAGCAAAAATAAAACAAATCGGCTGTGACATTGAAAAAACTTTAACAAAATATTTATATGTTCTAAACCGGCTTTTTTTTCCTATACTTTAAGAATTATATAACCAAAAACTGAATTTTATTGTAAGTTTTGCGGTAAAATGTTTATTTAAAACCTCTACAACAAATTTGATTTATGTTTTGTAAGAAAATCTCCTTACTTTTTAGCTTTCTCCTTGCAAATGTTTGTTAAGCGTTTTTACGGCTTTGAATTGTTTTGCCTTTTATATTACAGCGAAAAGGAAAAGCTGCCGTACTTAAAACATTTGTAAACAATTTTGGTTAAGTTGTAGACTTTTTTTTTTTGGTTTATTGATGTCTCTTTTGCTTCCTCTTATTCATAAGGTCGGTAATATTTGTACAGTTTTATTATCACAAAAAAAAAAATTTGTTGTTTGGCTTATTGTTACTACTGTAACTTTTTTTTTAAATTACTGCTTTGGGTGCGGTCAAAAATAACTTTTTTTTTTGACCAGAGCGAAAATGGCTTTTTTGAGAATTCAATGCTACTTTTTCAATACAAGTGTGATTACCCTGGTGAACCTTTTTTAATGAAGTTATCATAGTTTGCATTGGTTGAACGAGTGAATTTGCGCTCATCGATCAACTGGTCAAAACAAAAAGTGGTATTTGCATAATTTTATGATTGTTGAGCTTTTCCTCCTCCAGGCCACAATTTCTCCTTCTTTCCATTTTGTGTTGAAGCACAATTTTTTTCTCTTCAAAAAACCAAAATTTGTTCAATTGGATATCTCTTCCTGTGCTCCCTTTTAGTGCACCTTTCTTTTTTGTTTGTTTTATTCAATTTTTAAAGCGGCGGAGACGAAAAAAAACGTGAACATAAACACACTTTTATTGATCGACTTTTTTTTGCATCATTTTCACGTTGTTGTGACATCACTCCCTTCTTTGCTTCTCAATTCAACGCTGATGTTGCAAAAATGTATTTAAAGACAGATTGAGCTATTGTTAATGGACGATATTTTTTGAAAAAATGTTTAGTGCTTTCATACTTAAGAAAAAAGAGGTGCGCGTCTTTTTTAATAAAATAATAAAAAAAAAAGAATTGAGGGACAATAATTGGAAAAAAAGAAGTGAGTAAAAAGGGTATTTTGAATTTAGACAGAAGGGGAAGCAGTTTACTCTTTTTTTTTCTACGTCTATCAACTCTATCAACTCTAACTATTTCTTAGTTTAATTTTTTTATTTTGCTTGCATTTTCAATTGTTTAAGAGTTGTGAGAGGTAAATTGAAGAATGAAATACGCCGAAATTCTTTTCAATTGAGTCAAAAATGTTTGCGAATGTTATTTTTTTATCTGATTTAATTTTTGTATTTTGATGAAGTGTGTCTTACAACACTTGCAATGAAAAGAAAATTTGATGCAAAGAAAAAGTGTGTTTTGGAAATTTTACAAAAAAAATAAATAACAACAAAATAGTAATTATAATAAGTAAAATATTCTATATTAAATTTTTAGGCTGTAAAATCAAGGCGCTTCGTGCCAAGACCAACACCTACATCAAGACGCCGGTGCGCGGTGAAGAGCCCGTGTTTGTAGTTACTGGTAGACGGGAAGATGTGCTGGACGCCAAGCGAGAGATTGAATGCGCCGCCGAACACTTTACGCAAATTCGTGCGTCACGAAGGCATTCGCAGGGTGGCGCGCCGGCGCCCGGCCATGTTACAGCCTATGTGCGGGTACCTCTTCGAGTCGTTGGGCTGGTTGTTGGGCCAAAAGGCGCGACAATCAAACGTATTCAACAAGACACGCATACCTACATCATTACGCCGAGCCGTGAACGCGAACCTATTTTTGAGGTTTGTTTACACTTTTTGATAGATTGATTAATATCTAACGCGGCTTTTCTTTTTAGGTGACTGGATTACCTCAGAATGTTGATGCAGCTCGACGTGAAATTGGTAAGTATTCACACGTTAACATTTCTTTATGCCACAGTCATATTTGAACAACGTTTATAATGTCCGTTATAAAATTAACCAAAATGTTTCTTCAGAACAACACATTTACCAGAGGACTGGAAACATGCCAATCACGGACCCATCGCAGTCGATTTCCAACTTTGACTTGAAGGCAGTTGCGGCTCAAGTTGCTGCACAAGCAGCCATTTCCTCAGGCAACCGACCCAATTACGGTGCGTTAGCGGCGGTTGGCCGTATGCCGCAACAAAGTGAATCGGCGCTGACGTCTTTTGCCGACTATCGAAAACAACAACAACAGAATTGGCAGTTATTGGAGTATCGAAACGGCTATACGACCAGCGCAATAAATACGGCGACTTGCAATGGTGTCAGCTCGGCGTTTAACGCCGTCCCATTGGACGGCTTGCAACAACAACAACAGCAACAACAAAAGTTTGCCCCACCGACAATGGCGCCGAATTGTGATAATAGCAACTATTTTTTGAATGGTTTGGACGCCAGTACAAAAAACCTACTTCATCATCACCAACGCAACCACCAACAACAGCAACCACAACAACAGACATGTCATGGAGCTGTTGTCGAAAACAAAGGACAACAATTGTTGCGCTTAGAGCAGGGTGAGCATAATTATTTGGCGGGGGACAACATCAATGCCTTCAATAGTGAGTTATTTTTAAAATTTTAAAGACTCTTGTTTTAGCTATTGGATTAAGTAACATGTATGCTATTTTGATATTTAGCTTTTATGAGACCCACCATTTGTTAGATGAGTTGTTATACTTTCTAAATTTAGCTTGCAACGTTGACCTTTTTTTCATATTTTGATTCTTTTGTCTTTGATTTTTAAATTATTTTGTACTTTTTTGGTTGGATTTTGTCTTGGGATAACTGAAACAATAACCAACTGATTGAGAGTTATACTTTAAGAGTTTAGTGCTAAATGATTTTTCTTTATTTATTGCTAGAATTTTCTTTCTCTTTATAATTTTTTAAATTGTTTTAGATCGGTCTTATCAACCGTGGTCAAATGGTTCCAGTTCACTGGGAATGGGGTCCGACTTCTCAAATTTTGCCCAAGGTTCATTCCCTTTCTTTTTGCTCATCTAAAAGAAAAGTTTAACGCTTAAATATTTAAGACTTTTTTTCCTCTTCAACGGCTGTCGAAAAGGCGCCCGCTAACGGCGTAGTCAAATCGAATCGCATGGATTTGTTTGAAAATATTGGAATTGGCGCCGCCAGCATTGCCTGTGGTCTTTCTTCCGTCAAATCGACGTCGCGCGACGAGGGCCTTGGTGATTCGCCAACTAATTCGTATATTTTTTATTGTATTTTTGTGCTTTTTGGCAAAATGTTTTTCATTATTAATAGAAAGAAAACATTAATTATTATTAATAGAAAGAAAACATTTTTGAATGATTTTTGTTTTTGGCTTTGCTTCTTTAGTTTTTGCTTTAAAAACTGTGTCATCCACATGAAAAGTTAGCGATTTCCCGGCTTATCCTTTTCCATCATTTGTATTTCTTTTCAATTTATAGATTTGGAAAGATGAATAACGACCCTTACCAATTAATGATCTCATCCATCTGGTCAAACATCGAGTCCGCCAGTCAAACCCCACGGGAAAAGTTGGACACGCCTGCGACCCTGCAACAGCTTGCAACTGCTTAAAGCGTCGCCCTTGACGCAAAAGGAGGAAGTGAGAAGGGCTATCTACAAAATTTATTTTGTTTTTAAAAAGATTCTCAATGAGCCGACAAATTATTGCTACAAAACTTCATCATCGTCATTGCTGTGGGTTCTGTTGCTGCCTCTAACCGGGCTGTCTTCTCCTTCTACTTTTTTTTTCTTCTTCAATTTTCGAATGGAAACTAAACAATCCATGCAAGACCACAACTGTTACTAATGCCAAAACTTCGAAACTGCTTAATCTAACGGATCGAATGAGTCAGTGTTTTTGTCTCTTAAAGTGAATTTATTTGATCGGATTGTCAAAGACATAATATTTTCCCTAAACCTTTTTTTTTTCTTTTTATTCAAATTTTGGTTATATAGCATTAATTTTTTTTTATATTGATTTTTTCTCTCTCTCTCTTATTTACAACTCATACCACAATTATTTTTTTTCTTCTGTTTTGTGAAACTTAAAAATTATGAAAATTTCTGTATTTTTCTGTAATTTTTTTTGGCATTATTGTTTTGAAGAAGGAAAATGGTTAGAAAAAAAATTGAGGGAAAAGATCTTTATTTTATTTTATATATATTATTTTTATTCTATGTTAAGAAGAATGCAAATTTTGGAAAGAAAGATATTTTGTAAAGTGTATGTATATTAACAAAATTATTTTGTTTTTTTTATTGCGAAAGAAAAAAAAATTTTGTCTAAATTTTTGGAACTTTTTTTTGATTATAATTTTGTTCGTTTTTATAACAAATTTTTATAGTTTTGAAACTCTATGTGAGTGCGTGTGTTTTAATATATATTCTTTGTTCTCTCAAGTTTTTTTTGTTTAAAGCGTGTATCACTCGGATGCTTTATTCCCTCCAATTAATTTAAGTTGACTATTATATATTTTTTTAGTTTTTTTTCAAATTTACAAAAAAAAAGTTTTATAATTTTTTTTATATTTCTCTTATAAGTTATAAGCCTTTAAGCGCTGTATTTGTGTATTTTTTTCATGCAGACAAAGAGTTTTCATGGAGACAAGAGACATTAATGTTTATGAGCACCCCTCTTTTTCCCTCTTTAGAGTCACTTTTTAATTTTTTGTTATTTTAGTACAGCATTATTGCATGAATCTACAAATATCGGGGATCAAGGGGGCTATTATCAAGAGGGGGTTGAATATATAGGATTAGAGTTAAAAAAAGTTGCTTAAGACATTTGTTGTGAAGTAACGGAGCATTTATGGGAATACAAAAAAGCCAAATTATGTATGTTTTTTTAATTTTTATATATTTTTTTCTTTGATTTTGCCAAAACTCATTAGTTTATCATTAAGAAGATGTTTTATAAGGTTTGCATTGTCATAAAATTTTTTGATTTTTCTGAATTGTTTGTTAGCTCAAACGCTTATTTAGAGTTTTGTAGTTTTGGCTCAACAATCTAAATGAGCTCAGTTGGAGTACTTGCAGTTATCAAAAATATTCTTCCGTCCTTATACTTTGCTCTTACAAAGCTCGATTGACGGGGCTGGGAGGATAATGCTAGCCCATATTTTTTTGACTTTGCAAACCTCTGAAATAAAAAGAGTATAAATGTGCTTATGAAAATTGTATTTAATATATTTTTTTTCCATTCCAAAGGCCAACTTTCTCAAATTAAAAAAAAATAAAATAATTTATATTACTTGAATTGGTTGAATCACTGGACTCATTAGACAGACATCACACTGTTCCACACTTATCCGCTTTGGATATTACAAAACTTAGACTTAGCCAGATAAGATTCCTTGGGTTGTGGCAAAAGACTTCTTTGGATTTAAGGTTTCTTATGGATTTTGCTTCTAATAATTAAGTTCATGTAAGTCCCTGACTAAACATATGTAATGAATTATTTTTCTGGAACAATATTTGTCATCAAATCGGTCTTGAATAGATTTTCATTGTTTAATTGTTCCGCCTTTGTTTTGATACTCTTTCTGTATGTTTTTATGAGAGCCTTGCCTTTTACATCTAGGCGCACCTCCTGGAATACAGTTAAACTCATTATTTTTGCATTATGCGACCATTTCAAATGTCAAAATAAAATTAAACAGCACACAGACACACACACAGAAAATTTACCTTTCAGTTCAGATAATACAAAGCAAATCTTGTTTTTTAATGTTGAATATTGAGAGAATAAGTATTTAAATATATTTAAGGCTATTTTTTTTTATTCGAATTTGGGCGTAATGTCAGATTCAGAAATTTTTTAAATCTGAAAAGAAGAAAGATTTCGGTCAACCAAATTCATTTTGCTAAAATGAATGCTAAAAACTGGAATTCATTTGGCTTTGTGTTGTGTTTTTTGGCCTCCATAACGATTCCCTTTGAACTATTTTTGGTTTAATCAACTCATCAATTATGTTTGAGTCTTTTTTTTGTGACTATTCTTGTTAATTCAAACAAATTGATTGAGACTTCTTTCTCGTCCCCTTTTTGATTTTCCTCCTCGGGGAAAGACATCCAAAGCATTTTTCTTCACCAATTCTTGTAAAGCTTATATGTTTGTTTTTTAATTTTAATTATTTGCTCGGGTTTTCTAAGGCATTTCTCATTTTGTTTGTCTCTCAAAATGAAATTAATTTTTTTTTGGCAAGGGATTTTCAAACTTGTCCTTTTCCTTTCTCCTCTTTCTTCTTTCTTCCTTTTTCCTAGACGATTACCTTCTCTCTTTTTTTGTTAGTGCAATACCATAACCATAAAATATCGGACTGTAACAGTCAATTTTATCAGCTTATTGTTTTTCTTTTGATATTGTCATATATAAACTTTTCTTTTTAGGATTCATTTTTTTTACGTTTTATAAGCGTTCAAAATTTGATGTATTTTATAATTTTTATCCTCTGTCGAAGTTGGATTTTACGTTCTTCGTGCAGGCCCACCTCTCCCCTTCTCCTCCCATTTGCTGTTGTCCCATTTCCATACAAAAGGTTTTATTTGTCTTAAAAAAAATTTTAATAAAGTTTTAATGAAAAATTCGTTTTGATTTTTTACTGAATTAAGTTTTTCTCTCAAATTTGATTGCTTAGAAAAAAATTGTTTTAATTATTACTCAACTATTGAAAAAAAATTATTTTTTTTTGCTTTAAACCGCTATTTGTTCTCAGAAATTTCAGTTTTTTTTTTATTTATTACTGAATACAATATAATTAATTTACTTTTACTTTTTTTTTCACTTTTATCAATAAATGATATTCTAAGAAAACCGCTTTTTTTCCAACTATTTACGATCTTCATTGTAATTCATTTTTTTTTAATTTTATTACCTGAGCGGGAAGCATGAGAATTGTAAAATAAATCAATAAAATTCTAGGTAGCTATAGGGTAAAGAGACGGTAATGATGGAGCATTTCATACATGTAGAGGCAGACAAAAAGAGTATTTGTTAAAATTAAATTGTAAAATAATTCCGTCCAATATTTTTTAAAAAAAAAAAAAGATTTTTCGTTTAAACTTTTCCGTTGCTAATAATCCATTATTTTTTCCGGAATCAATGGAAAAAAGTCCGGCGAAGGCCTTCAAAAAAGTCGCCGGCCCTCCTCAAACAACATGTTTTTTTTTGTTGAATTGCTTTTTCATACCGTATTTCTTAGATTCTTCTTCCTACAGCCCTCTGACAGTTATCATCTCATTTTAACAATACTGTTTGTTTCAATATTGTTTCCTTCAAATTGTTCAAAAATGTATCATTTGATTTCCACATTCAGTCTTTAAATTGGTTATGCCCCAGAGAATACTTTTTTTTATTGTTTTATTTGTTCCGTAAATTATTTTTTTTCTATTTAAAGTATATTAATATTATTTTTAACTTAAATTATATTTTATAAATTAAATAAAAATTGGTTATTTTTGTTGCAATTTGCTTTGTTTTTGCTGAAAAATCAACTAACAATGGAAAATCATAGATTATAAAATCGACTCAATTTTGCAAATTTAGTGGATCAAAAACCATAAAAAATAATTTGAGATGGATAGAAATTCAAAGCCAGAAAAGGAAAGAATCTTTTTTTTTCTTTTTTAGAAATAGTAATAATTGTTTGTAATTTACAATTGTAAACAAAGTTGTAAACAAATTTAAAAGAAAAAAATATAGAAATAATATTGAAGGAGAGAAATAAGCATAACAAATTAAAATGTATTATGAGTTAACTCTAAAAAGTGGAAGGGATGTGAGTAATGAGGGACTGCCGTAATTTACTTGAGATTTTAAGATAAAATGTGTTAATTTATACGTTTTGTCTGTATGGCTGGGAGCAAATAATAGTTTAAAAATTACTGCATCTTGAAACGACTTTTTAGAAATGTTTTATTCAAACTGCTTTTAATTCTGAGACAAATGTTAAAAATATTTTCGTTAAACATGAACTGTTTTGCGTCCCGGAACGATTTCTCAAAATATGAGTTTTATAATAATTAAGCTACGTTACATCCTGAATTACGAAAAGTTTCTGCTCTAACAGCCTTGAGCCGAAAATTCTCCAACAACGGAGTGTTTAACGCAAAAAAGCATGTCAATCATAACCTAATGTCTGTATTATGAACGGTGTTACAAAAGTCGTTGGTCAACGTTTACTTTGTATGATTGGATTTGTTATCAACTAAGAGATACATTAAAAGGTTTGATGTTTTTTTTTTTGTTTGGTTTATCCATATTACTACAAGCCCGTTTTTCATTTTTATTGATTTGATCTATGAAGGCAATGGGACTTTAACATGCGTATGCGACACTATTTCTCATTTATCAAGAAAATTTACTGTTAAAGAACGGTCAAAGAAAAAAAAACGATCAAAGACAGAATGATAATAGAAAGACAAGAAATGAGTGGTATCGTATATGAAAATGAACAGAATTGAGATAAAAATTATATAAATTAATTTTGTTTTATACTTTGTCTCGACACGATGTTTGTCGTATCAAAAATTTTGTTTAAATTGTCGAAAATATTATTTTTTTAGATACTTTTTGCATTATTGTTTTTTTTTCGGCTACGACGAGTGGTCAGTTTTTGCTTTTCTCTCAATAAAGCTCTAAAATTTGAAATCGTGTCATAAACAATCAAAGGTGATTAAGTCCGCTTTAGTGGAGAATTTTTTATACACTATAAATATCTTTTTTTTTTTAATAAAAGCCCAATTTCAATTATCCCAAATGAGGGTTTATTTTATTAAGAGTGCTTCTATTAGAGGAAATACAGCAAATGTGAACTCATAATAAATAAGGCTTAATCTTACTCTGAGGCTTTGAATTAAGTACAAGCTTAGGCTAAGCTTCAAACTTTCAATATAAGCTTGCCTTAGGCCTAAGTATTTACTTAACCTTAGGTTTTAATTTTTGTGGATTTTTAAGCTTTGGGTTTGGCTTAAGCGTAAGTTTATGCTTATGCTTTATTAGGCTTTCACTGTTTGATAATATTGTTTTTGTCGCACTGTTCCTTTGCAAAAAAAAACTGTTTAAAAAATTTTGAGGAACTCAGCGTTTAAAATGAAAATTGAGCTTTTTTTGATGGGTGTCGTGCTTTTCGCGATTTTGTCAAAATTTAAAATAAAATTAAAAAAAATCCAATTATAAATTATTTTCAATTTTTGTGTTTATTTTTGGCGCGATCGCCTTTTATTCTAATAAATTTATGATCTTCAAAAACTTTTCAGATTTTTTGGAACTTGCTTCTTTTTTCTGCTCTCTTAACTTTTTCTGCTTTCTGTTCTGGTGACCCAAGTTCTGGGTTATTATTGTTTGCGTTTAATTTAATTACTATTTTTTGTTAATAGTCAAATAAAAGGTTTGTTATTTTGAACGGTGTATATTACGCATTGGACAAAGTTGCTGCTACTGTCAAGCCGTTTCCCGCGCTGTATTTTGCGTAAGAATGGGAAACAACAAAAATAAAAATAAAAACAGTTTTCGGTTTTTTTCTTTCATTTTTCTGTTGATTATTATTATTATTCATTTTTGTTGTAAAATAGTAAATCAATATAATATATGCTTAAAAAAATGATTAGATTCTAGCGGTTCACACAAAGCAACTCTTTCTCTTTAAAAGAAGAGGAGTCTCGCTTTGGAGAATGAAAAGAGCACAAACACAACGGCAGCGGCGCTATAGTCAAAAAGAGTGGCGAACATAAGGCAAAAAAAAAGAGTTGGGAAAAATATTTCAAGTCACAAAATGCTTTCTCCCCTCTATTTACTGAAAAAAAAGAAAAAGGTGTAAAAATTTGGATGATTGCCGACATTCAATATAATCCACGGGAGGTTTTTTTTTTATTATAGCAAAAGTTTATTTTTTTGTTGTGTTGTATTAATTAGAAAGTTTTCTGATGTTTTTGGTCTTAATTATGGAAATGCAAACGTATTGTTAATAACACTTTTATAAAGTAATGGAAAAGAAATATGGAATAAAAAAAAGGTTACAACTATTTGCCACAACAACGACAAAAATAGGCAACCGACTTTTGGCGCTTATGGATATTGATTTTTGAAAAAAACTGTTGAGTTGGCATTAGTCTCAAATACTGTTAAAAAAATAATTGTAGTTTAGGCATGTCTTAAGTCGTTTCAGACATGTCCTTCTCCTTTCCGAGAGGACAACAATTTTTACTTCATTATATTATTTTGCCAAAAAAATTTAAATTTAAAGATCAAAAACCATTTGACCGTTCTGAAGAGTGAAACGGCGGTAGAAAAAACGATAATTATCTGAAGTTTAAAATCAATCATACCCAAAATGTTTTTTCCTCACATTTCATTGCGTTTGATTTTACATTTGGAAAAACAATTGACGCTAAAAAAAATTAAAACAAAAAATCGGATCGAATTCTTCCTCCTAATGCAACACATTCGCTTTTACTTAATTTCGTTTCGTTGTTGTTGATATTTTGTTGTTAGTTGGAAAACAACAAAAAGCAAAAATTTTGGAAATTAAAAAGAGATTACAATTGTTGTAAACAAATATTGAATTTGTTTTGGAACAAATTCTTTTTTTATAATTAAAAGTTGAAATTATGTTTTTTTTGTGACTTTTGTGTTGTCGGATTAAAGAAATATGTACTATAAGCATATATCTCTAATATATTCTTTCTTTTTTTTGGTGGAACAAAAAACAGCAGTGTTTAATCTCTAGTCATACGTACTTTTGTTGGTTTTTTGTTGTTGAAATTGAAAATTATCAAAAATTTGAAAAATTTTTTTTTTTTATTTGATCCTTTAATCCCAAGGACACTCGACTCAAACACACAAAAAAATAATTATTCCAATATCTTTTCAACAAAAATTTTTTTTTGTTTGACTGTTGAAAAATTTAATAAATAATTATTTTCCCGCCATTTTCTGAAAGGAAAAAAAAAACAACAACAACAGCGTAGAGTGAACAACAAAATTTATGCGAGTTTTTAGGTTGTAAACTAAAACTTTTTTTCATCTTTCTTTGAAAATGCCGAAACAAAGGGAAATAGGCGTTGAATTTCAACAATCATAAGTGAAATGGGTAATGTCTATCTATCGATTTGCATTGAGTTGACATTGATTTAGCTTTGAATTTCGAATGTATGTTATAGCAATCTAGAAGACATAATCGAAACAAACTAAATGTATTGAAAAAAAATTTTATGGCCAAGCTAAAACTTGACCATTAGCATGATGCTAAAGCATAACTCTAAAGGCGACGGCTAAGTCTAGAGCATAAACCTAAGTGGTAATTCATAAGTATTATTATTTGGGCAGTGTAAGCTCTAAACTTAAACAAATTGTGTAAAAATAGAAAAAAAAAATTGTTTTACATATTTTTTTGGTCGTTTATTGTCACATTTTTCTAATAAAATTTTCACATTAAAATTGGTAACAAAAAATCCTGGGAAAAAATCCATTTAACATCTGGGCATCAAAGACTCATTTTCAAACATTTTGAGGCAGGCAAAAATAAATGCATCAAATTAAACAATTTATCAAACAATTTAACCAATATGGGATAAGTTGTTTGATGTTGATTTTTATGCGTTTATTTTTGCGTTTATCACCACGACGATTGTCTTACCCCAAATTGGGGTAAGAGGCGGAAGGGGAGGGGGTTACTGGGGTAAAGGGAGGTACCCCCAATTGGAGTCAAACAATCGTCGTTGTGTTTGTGCAAAAACATTAAAAGTTTTTTTCCTAATTACGTTCCTTCTGGTTTGGTGTCAAAAAACCGCCGTGTAATTGAATAACAAAGAATATGCATTATATATCCACACAAAAAACGTCCCTTTCTCATTTACATTATTTTTGTATTATAATTGGGTCCATCATTTTTATTAAATGTTTAGTTTGTCCTCCGTAAGGTAATTAATAAAACAAAAAAAAAGTGAAAGAACAACCAGGGAAATAGTAGCAAAAATAATAATGAAATTATTAGGTCGAGCCCTTAAATATATGCCATTTTGCAATTTAAGAGTCTATAAATTATAAAAATAACACCCAATACCTGTATTTTTGGCTTTCTTTTAAAAACTTTATTTTTTTGGCAATTTTTTATAATTGCTAAAAAAAACCTAATTAGCTTTGAAAAATAAAGAATAGCAATTTTTAAATATGTCATTTGACTTAATTTTGGATTTTACAAAGATTACTGTATTAAAACTTTTTTCGTCTAAACGTTTATATTGTGCAAAAATGAGAGAAAAAAAAAGGAGTTGTATGCTAAAAGTTTAAAAATAACTCATGTTGTTGCCAAGCCAAAAACATTCTTAGTTTTTGGCTATAAGAGGGCGGACGGTCATAAGAACATTTAAAATTTACTATTATAAGAAATAAGGAAAATGGCGATAATGGCTGTAAAAAGCATAACTTTGAGCAATTATTTGTTTTGAGAAAGCTAATATTAATTTCAATTCGACAAATTAGGACTTTGTTTTGAAATTCAAATTCTAATGATCTTAGATTTTATTCATATTTTGTCGTTATTCGTATATTGTAAATAAGAATATTATCGGTTGATGTTAGTGTGTATAAGCTGTGAATTAACGCTCTAAATATATTATTATACGTCGTACCATAACTTTCTGACAATCTTTTTTTCTAAACGTATAATTTTATTTTTTAAATAGAAGAAACAATAACATTAAATAAATCAAATATGCGCCATTATTATCGACTGCCATTTATTTGGTAATTTGTATATTCCTAGGAAATAGAATCCAGGCAAGCCCATTTTTCAAGTGTGCTTCGTCGTCAAAGTGCCTGTCCTGCAGGCCGTCGCTCAGAGCCAGGAATAGATGATATTTTGTTGAACAGAGAGGTCTGGCAAGTACGGTGGATGGGGCAGAATCGTCCAGCCCAGTTCCTGAACGTTCTGGACTTCTCCTTGCCACAATGACCATATTCTTCAACCACTCTAACGTGCGCTTAAAAGTCAAAAGCTGCGTACACTTGTTGACACGCTCTGTAGCTTGAAATGGCAATAATTTGTGCGTTATCCAAACTCCAAGTTTTGACTCCTTTCTAAGACGGTGCAAATGGCGTGAAATGGTGCTGTGATCGCACCCAAGCAGCACTTCAAATTCACGTGGGCTTTGTCTTGGATTCAGAGCTCTATTAGACAGGACTTTTTCAATTCCGCCGGGCGACCACTACGCTCGTGTTCGTCGGTGTCAAAGTCACCAATTTTTTTCTTTTAAAACCAATTTACAGCGGTATGATAGAGAGACTTCGCTAACCTAACTGCTAGTGTAGTTGACGCCGTTATTTGCGGAGTGCTTTAGGCCGTGCTTATTAAGCAACACTGTGCAAATCGGCTTACGATCAAGCACGGATTTTTCCGCCATAACAATAACGATTTCAAATGTTGAAAGTATTGTTTAATGCGTTACTTATTGTGCTTTATATATTCCCTAACAGTATGTTTCTAGAACATTTAAAGTTGTAGGAAGATCTTAAACAAAATTGTCAGAAAATATACTATAAAGCAGAATAAAGTCATGTTAAATAATGAGGATAGTAATGAATTTAGAGAAGAATATAAAAGATATATAATAAATAATATTAACACTTTAGCATATGGTCATTGTGACACGAATAAATAGAATTTTAGAAACAAATTTAGTTTTAAAGTTAGGAAAAGAAGAATTAATTTAGGCTTAAAATTATATCTTTATAATTATACTTTTCGAATAATTTTAGTTATAAAATACAATAATATACAGTGATGAGTATTGAATTTTTGTTTTTTTTTTATTATTAATTTTATTTGGGAGTGTATCTCGCAAAAAAACTCCTCTAAAATATTTGATATTTAATTCTTTAACTTTTTCTTCGAATTCATAATTTGTTAGTGGTTTTAACTCTTTTTTGAACATTTCATTTAATTATTAATTTAAAATAAATTAATAAAATCATATTTTTTAAATTGAAAAATGCTGCTGATGCTTATGTTTAATTTATGAAGAAAAATAATGAAAAAATGATATAAAATGAGTGTTTTGAAATGTGGGACAGTGACTGTCCTAACTATTTTTGGGCTAAAAAGATATGTTTTTTGACAATTTTTGTCTGATTTGGAGGGTAAAATCATTAAATGGTGTAAAATAAAATTTGGAAAATGGGGCGGAGGGCTGTCCCAAAGATAGTTTATATATTTACTACTAACTTTCAAAAGGTGCGCCCAAAGCAGGCAAAAAAACATTTTTTTTCATAACAAGTTCCAAACCCAATTATAGCTTTACGGAAGTAATTTTTTTGGTTCAATTTTTTTTTCTTTTGCCTCCTATTTCATTGTCCTTTTACCTAGGTTCATACTCGTTGATCAAGTTGACTAAGTTTATTCATTTAAGAACATTCGGCATAAAAGTGTACATTTTATTCAATTTTACGCCAAAAACGCAAAAATTAAAAATGGAATACCTTTTTATATTACAAACTTACAAATAAACAAGTCACTTATTTACTCCAAAATACATTACGCCCAAAGCATAGAAATAATACGTTTTTTAGAATGAATTTAAATTGCCCACATAGTCTCCTAATTATTCAAACAAAACAGAAAAGCAAAATTCGAAAATTATTAATCACCAAGCCGGTACATTATCGTCCATACCCAAAGCCATTAAATGGTTTAGTAATCGTCTCATGTGTAAAAAGTTATAATTTATTGCCCAATATCAGATAGGAAAATAGCGCCCAAACAGTCGGTTACTGAGTCATTTAACAACTTTGGCTATACCTAACAAAAGGAACAACAATTTTAAAACGAAGCCATAACACATATTCCAATCAATAGATATAGCCTTTGCCAAAAAAAAACTATCTATTTATCAAAACAATCCAAAAATTTCAAATTTCAGTAAAATTGCAAGCTAAAAATCTAATATTTTTTTTCAATGTGCAAACTCCAAAATATGCTGATACAATTTAAGAACTGAACAAATCTTCATGTTTCTAAACAAAACCACAACGAAAAAAATACGGGGAAAATTGCTTCATTGCTTTCAAAAAACAAACCACAAAAAATTGGAACGAAATGGCATATAAATAAAAAAAAAAACAATAATGTACGCTTGTGGATCAATTCCTTCGCAACCGACGACGACTAATTGGCTTTGGCTGTAGGCGGTTGTTGAAGGGTGGTCACGGCGCTGGTTGCCGATTTATTCAAAGACGGCGCCTGCGTGCTGTTGTTTATTGACAGTGAGGCTTGGGTGGGCGACGTCGTTGAAGAGCTGGCCGCTGAATTGTAAGAAGAAGTGTTGTTATCATTGCTGCATCCGAACAGAAATGACGAAACACCGTGGTTATTGTTGTTGTTATTAATGTTATTATGCCCGTTATTCAAGTTTTTTGACGTTCGGTGACTGCCAATTGTTAGCATGCTGTTCAATCTTCGCGACGTTCCATTATCATACGTGTTGACTACATCGCGTTCCTCGAATGTTTGGCTTTCGATTGAAGAGTCAAAAGAAGCGAATGAATATGACCTGAAATTTGTTGATATATATTTCTCTCTAAAAAGTCAACCATATCCATAAGGTAATTTTGAAAATATACGTTAAAATTAGTGGGCCAATAAGAAAAAAATGATAATTAGGAAAATTTATTAAACGATGTTATTGCCCAGACTTATTAACAATCAAGTTTTTTTAAAAAAGCCGGCTTATTTGCAAAATTCAAACAACTTTTTTAATTTCTGGCTAAAAAATAAAGTAATAAGTCAACTCTTTTCCATTCCTCAAAAAAGGAGGAAAGAGCACAACGCATGCAGGGTAGCCAAAAAGTAAATAAAAAAATAACATATTTATAGAAGGGAACAAAACTCGCACTATATGCAAAAGCAAAGATATTTAATTTGCATTATGACAATAAGGAGCAACAAATTCCTAAAAAGAAAAAACACAAAAAAAAAACTTACATGTGTTGGGCGCCGGTAGCCTGCATTAGTTGATCCAAACTGAAAGAATTGGTGCTAGCAAGAGGCAGCGGCGTCGTGGAATTAGACCTGCCAAAATTGTTCAACGGAGACGATCCCATCATTGTCGGATAATTCTGTTGTAGTGGCGGTATACTGTTGTTTTGGAGGCCTTGGTGTTGAAGCTGTTGGTTGGGGGAATTGCGTGGATTTAACTCATCCATTAAACCGCCACATTTCCCATTGTTGTTTACAAAACTATTGTTGTTGTCCAATTTCGTTTCGTAATTCCGTAACCGCCCTAAACAAAATTAAAATTTTCATAAACAGAATCACAGCATTAAAAATTACCTGTTAAAGTCTCAATTTGGGCTTTTGAGTCGTTTAGAGCGCGGAACAAATCCTGTTTAAGACGATTTTCTGACGAAAGTGTTTGCTCAAGTAGAAAATTTTTCTGCCGCAAACTTTCGTACTTTTTGGAAAATGACTAAAAGAAATAAAACAAATGCAAAAAATAATACAAATAATTGAGCAATAATTAAAAATCATACTGTACAACATTAGAAAATAATAATCAAGCTTATAATATGTAGTTATGGTGCAATTTTTAATTTTTTTAGCATTTGGCGTAAAAAAAATTGGGCGCCAAACGCAAAAATATGATTCAATATAACCGTAGTATTAAACAAAACATATTTTTTAATTTTGGAAAATTTTTTTTAAAATTTGGAAAAAATTAAGGTATAAAAATCAATGATAATAAAAACTCACTAAATAATGTACACAAAAACAACCAAAAGTAAAGTCTTGGAAAACAAAAAACATATTTTACAAATTTGCATGAAAATGGTCAAAAAAATAAAACCTCTTCGTCCGACTTAATATTGATGTTGTTAAGGCGTAATTGGCGCACCTCTTTCTCGCTTTTAAGTATAGTTTCGTCTTTCTGACGTATTTCCCGCCTTATTCCTTTCAACTCACGCTCCAATTCAGCGATTCTCGACTTGAATTGGCCGCCAAATTCGTTTTGACTAAAAATAATACAACAAATTTAAAAAAAAAATATAGAAGGAAAAAAAACAGGTAAAGAACTCTGGAAAAAAAATACAGACAAAAAAAGTTGCAGACGACAGTAAAAACAACGCTGAAAACCCTAAAATAACTTTAAGTCATTTCTCAACATAAATATGGTAAACAGAAAAATAGGCAGTATTACATTTTGTAGTCCTTTTGACCGTAAGTCATATGTCAGAACGCCATTATACAACACAATGTTGGCAGTGTGCAATCTCAAAATCTGCGTCGAATGGCATAAAATGAACTACCTATTTGACTTAGAGAAGTCGTCCTTTGACGATGAATGATGCCTCAGCGTCGAGTTCACCATTGATGCGCTATGCCTTTCGTTGGTCAGATCGCGTTCTAGCTCGAGTTTGCGGAATTGCAACTCGCCGATTCGCTTCTCAAAAGCGCTCGCATTCGTCTTCAACGTGTCGTTTTGTTTCGTTAGCTGTTTGCTCCTCAAGTCCGACTGCTCCAACTTATTGCGACACTGTACTAGCTCGCCCTTGGCAATGCGTTCCTGTTGCTGCGCCTGACTCAATTGTGTTCGTAATTCCAGTACATCGCTTCGAATAGTTTTTAATTGGCTCGTCAGTTTTTCAACGCAGTTTTCAAGCCTTAACAAAACAGAGTTATAGCAGTGCTAAGCAGAAAAGGCAAATTTCTTATACTAAACAAATTGAAACAAAATTATTGCTATCTCCATACAAGTTTCGTTTAACAAGTAACTCAAATCTATTTAAAGAAAAAAAAACGTCATACTTACAGCTGGAAACAGTTTCCTATCCAATAAACTAAATAGATCCCCAATAAAAAATATTTTTTAATACCAGGTTAGTAAGCCAAAAAAAAATGAATAAAAACAAACATTTCTTTATCCCGCGACATTTGTCGAAGTTCGACGGACTTTGAAAAAATATTGTCCCTGGTATTTGCACTAACGAACGACGGGACATCATCGCCGCCGTTACACGCAGCCAGATTTTCTGTCATCGCTCCACCGCTTCTGTTCGACAAATTATGGTTCGTTAATATTGAATCGTTTTGATTGTTAAATACTAAAAATAAAATATATTTAAAAAAAAACGGTTGAACAAATGTAAAAAAAGTAAACAAAAAATCAATGTATTAATTATGGCAACAAAAGTCGAGCTGGTAAAGCCAAATTTACATTTTCTAACGCATGCCAAAAAAATCACTATAATTAAACATTTTAAAGTTCAATAAAGATAAAAATGATTTCTAAATCAATAAAATAAAAGTAAAAGAAAAAACAGTCAAAAAAAAGAAATGACTAAAAGCCATTTGACTAAAGCCGGCAGATTTGTTTTTCATAAAATGCCGAGGTGCAACATGAATTGTTAAAGCAAAAAACTCAAAATCTGCTGCCGACAATAAATTTTGGTTTAGCGAGGTATAGCAACCATGTAGTCAAATTTCTCCAGAAAAAAACACATAGGGGGAGTATCATAAAGAGCTTATGTTCAATAAACGTAATTGACAGAGGCTAAAGTACTAACAACGCTCTACACTAAAATAAAATTATTGTTTGTTCGAAAATTTTTTCCCGGTGTAAAAACAATGAGTGTTGTACCAACTAAAAGTTTTTCTTCAGCAAAATATATGTTTACCAAAAAAATTCCCTGAAAATTTTAAACAACCAAAAATTTTAAATTTTAAGCCAATAATAGTTGCAAGACCTATGAATAAAAAATTTTAAAAACAGACCAACGTAAAAAAAAACGCACCATTTAAAGATTGTGATAAGCCATTGCAATTAGAAGAAGAAACAAAGGTTGCAGCATTGCTGGTTAAGATTGACGCTGAGTTCAGTGGGTCTATAGAATTATTTACATTACCGGTAGCGTTGTTGGGCTGTGACAAGGGAGTCGTAGCATCTTTAGATTCGCAAGCAACAGCCGGAGTTCGACCCCGTGCGCGCCTCGATTTTTTTTTATTGTTTGAGGCGCCGCTCACAGCGTTTGTTACCGCTCCATTATTGAAATTTGAAGGTAATACTAAATTTAAATTAATTATTTAATTTGCAGTAAAAAAAATTAAAGACGAAAAAAATAAAAATCAAGCAATAGTTTCAGTCTCCAATTCGAAATCTGAGTTACAATTTTACAACTTTAGCAATCTGATATAAATGTAGAAAAATGAAGAAATTGCGTAAAAATAAATTTATAATAATATTAAGAAGTGCATTCAATTAAGCGCATAACGAATCCCTATTTATTATTGAAAACACATAAAAGAATTGCCTTATTGATTCTCAAACTGTTGTCAGGCAAATTAACTTAATACAGTTAAAGTCAAAAAATGAAAATCGTTACAAAACAATTCCAACATCAAAGCTTAAAGGATAGTTTAAACAGCAAAAAATAAAATCAGTATACGAAATATCTGACAAACGACAGAATGTACGCAGAAATAAATTTGACTGATAAAATGGGCCAAAAATGCGTCGACAAAAAGAAAATCTGTTTCAACTTTTGCAAAGATATAAAAAAGGAAAAACAGTTAAACGCATAATTTCCATGTGCAAACCTGTGTCATTACTGCTGTTGTGATTAATAGTGCTATTAAAAAGTTGCTGCTCCTCCTGCTCAGACTCATAGTCGTGTTGTGAGCCGTCGCCCCCTAATGAGATCATATCATAGTCATGTTGTTGATTAGAAGAATTGTGAGTAAAATTAAAAAAAATAGAAGGTATTGTTTGGTTTAATAAAAGTTCTGGAGCCGTTAGATTGTTGCACAGCAATGCTTTGTCGCTGGCGCTCAATTTTCGGCCTGTGTGGTCGCGCTGCACGCGCAGCGCGCTCCTCGCAAACGCTCCAATTGGGCAAATAAGCCGCTGATAAATTGTAGCAATGGCCTCGTAGGAAACCGTTAACAAAAGTTGCGGAAGTTTTGTGATAATAAATATTCTGCTTAACTTTTGAACTGAAATGGATTGTTTGTTGAATTTCGTATGCAAATATATAAATAAATGAGCTCAATAATATTTTCGGAATGCAACTATTTTCGATTTTCGGCAGTTTTTACCTTAACTCTAATTTTGAATGATTTTGACAATTGAAAATTTTTAAAATCTTCGGTTATCGGTAATTTTTCATTTTCGATTTTTCACTTTCCAAAAATTAAAATTTATTTTCGTTGCATTCCCGGTGTGTAGTAACATAAGGATAGAATAAATAAGCAGTGATTCAATTTTTTGCAGCATTTTTTTTGCGGTAAACATTTTGACAATCTTATTGCCAATTTTATTTGATAAAAAATCTTAACAAAATTTTATAACCAAATTTCATTAAAAAAAGCCCAAAATGCTTTGCCAATTTTTGTCAAAAAAGTATTCACAAAATTTTGAGTTCTTCTGGGTTTAAGATATGCTTGAGCCTAGTAGTTTAGCGTTAACAAATTATAAAACCACAGAAAAACGCTATAATCCATAACGCTAAAAACATTACGCTCAAAATTGAAAATTGAACGAAGATAAGTGACTTAAGATAAGCCTCTAGTCAACCGTTCAAACGAAAAAAAATGTTTTCGAAAAAAAAAACAAAAAAAATTGTTTTTAACATTAAAAAAAATTTACGCAGGCTATGAGAAGAATAAGTCACATTTTGCATAGGCTCTTTGCTGGTTTTTCTAACACCCGAATAATGATTAATATTAACACTTAAGTTTTGTCCTTTTGAGTTCAACGACGAAACAACAGAGCCATTCCGCCTTTCGCATAAAGAACTTGACCCCGTTGAGCCTGTAAAACAATTGTAAGTACAATAAATTCAGGCCAATAACTCTCAACCTGTCAATTGAGCATTATGCTTCGCAGCTGTTGCTCCGCCACCATTCAATGTTTTTAAAAATGTTTTCTGAGTAGCCAACTTTCTGGCGGTCAACGTCGACGAAGAGACGGCAGCAGACGAGCTCGACCCGCCATTATTTAACAAAATCGGCTGCGACTGGCTGTCACAAATTGCCAGTGGCACTCCACTGAAATTGTAAGACGACGAGGACAGCAACGCCGAAATTTTGGCACCGTCCAACAACTCAAAAGGACTCGGAAACGATGAACCGTACTCGTTTTCTGAAATTTTGAGAAATTAAATAAAAATGAACGGCCAAAAAAATATTTAAAAAAGATTGTTTATCAAACCTTAAATCTTAGGTATAAAACGCAACAATACAAAAAAGTTAAAAAAAATAGTCGACAGGCAAATTAAATTTTTTTTTAAGTATAAGCTTTAAATAAGATTTATGTAATTGCATAGAAAGCAAAAAAAAATGAAAAGTAAATAGAAATCAACTTAAGCAGCAAAATACCCAAATCAAATATAACAATACAAAATAATTATGAAGAATATACCTAAACTATCATTTTCTAGCATAACAAAGCGCCTGGAAGACGAAATAAAGTGTTGCTTGTTTTCATAACAAGTCGGCACGGCGTCAGCCAAAAGCCTTTCAAAAAATTCATTTTGCCTCATCACTTCCTCTTTTCTTACACGCATGCGCCATTTGCTAAATAATAATTTGTTATATTCACAAACAAAAGCAAGACATCAAGATAGATTCCTAATGTTTTGAGCTTAGAAAATCTGTGTTCAAAACATAAACCCAAAAAAACAAAGTTTAGCTATTATAATATTAATAATAACAAATTCTAATTTTGGAGTATAGCAAATGTGCAAAAATAATTCAATTTCAAATAATGAATTAAAACCTTATTTTAAATAGCGTACTGATTATAAATGACGGCCCATCAAAAGTTTGAATGGAAGCAATGACATAAAGTGAGTCACTACTTGGTTTATAAGTTAGTTGGTGTGTAGCGCAAATTGATAGGAAGCAAACATAATACGATGCTAGCTTGTAAAAACGCCAATTGGTAAGGTTGAAATTAAGTTAGTGGTTTAAAGCAAACGTCTGATTTACTATTTTTTAATTGACCAATAAACCGACAGAAAAAATCGAGCATTTCGAATACGGCCTACACTAATGTTATTCGGTGATAAATAATTTTTTTGGAATGGCGCACCAGTTGACGGATATACAGTATTTACAAGTTGAAATTTGTGATATTGCAAAAAAAAAAGACTATTAAAAAGAACAATTTTCTAGCTTTAATTGCCTAGCGATTTTAATCGAAATATCATATAGCTAAAAATATATAGCAATGAAATAACGAAAACAACAAAAAATAACAAACACAAAAACATCGAAAACAAAAAAATACCTGAAAAATGATTTTACTCGAAAACCCAGTGTGACTACTGGAAAGCCTATGCAATGCGCTGCAAATGGCCTATAAAACTCAAGCCTTGGCGAAAGCGACGCCGGCGGAGTTGATCCCGACAACGCGCCAATAGGCACATTATCTGTAAAAAAATACAAAATTTATTAAAAAAAAGCATAACTTGCTTAATTACCTGCTGTTGAAGGAAACAGACCAGCAGTTATCCACGAACTCCGCGTCAAATACCACGTAGCATTATCAAACCTGTATCGCATCGAATACTCAAATATTATAAACAATGCCCATAACATAAGAGACGGCAAGCAAACGCCGCGGTCCGCTAAACATGCATAAAATAAATAATTAGAATGAAAAAAAGTGAAGCCAAACATACATGATTGATATACAAATTGCATCCAAACATAAGTACTAGCAATAAAAAGCAAAACTTGAATAGGTATAAATAAATAACAGACGAGATCAGACGTCGCAGTGACGCAAACAAAGAATACCGAGAATGCCTGAAAATTATTTGTTAGTAAAAAAAGTAATATTTAATCTTTTTATTTCATTGTATGTAAAACCAACTAAAAATCAAAGTCACCCAAAAATTGTTCGGACATGTCCAACAGTTTCTTATAGCATTTATAGTAAATTTTTTACATGAGTAAAACATTGCATACGAAAATAACGTACTGAATAATGCAGCGAAGATGAAAAGGCGTGCACGCGAAAAGATTCATACAAGTGCCGCACAAGCAACCAGACCGGCCACAACAGCTCAAATCTGAACCCGACAAGATAGTCGAGTATAATACAGCCCAGCCAAATCATCACAAATTTTAAATATATTAGACTGTGAGAACTGAAAAAAATGAGAATTTAAGGTTTTTCAGATAATGGGCAAACGATGTCAACATAATTTAAATTTGCTTATTTAATTTTTCTAATACATTATTTTAACAAATATCAATTTAAGAAGCCCATAGTCATAACGAAAATTTTTAGGTCAAAGTGATAACATTGTTCCAGGACTCCACTAAACTATTAAACTTTTTTTGTGTTAAAATTTCAAATACCAAAATTAATTTTTTTTTATCAAAAATTATTTGTCGAAATTATTGCGTATTGAATTCATATTTTCTTTTTTTAATTTTGCACTTAAAAGCGGCAATATGTAAAAAAACAAAAATTTGACCGCAGAATGAAATAAATTTAAGAAATAAATTAGAAATAATTTAATAAAGTATAATGTATAAAATAAATATACTAATCATTGAGATCGAAGCTCAACATTTGTAAACTTAAATCTTGAAGCATAAATCTTTAAAAAAAAAGTTCAGGCTGCTAACATATTATGCAATTCGATTGAAAACTTGGTTATATGCATAAATATTTTAGCTAGAAGTAAAAAATATTCGAAATGGCTATATCAGTACATGGCTATATTTGTCATTCAAAAATTAAACTTTTTTCTCAAACGGAATACTAAACTTAAGTGCCAAAAAATAATTATGCAATTACGAAAACTGAAAATTTGCTAAAACACAGTTGTTGTAAACAACAAATAAAAATTTCGTTGGATTCAATGCGCAAAAAAAATCAAAATTAAGTTCAGACTTTAAATGCAAAACGTAAAAAATTTCCGGTGTAAAAGTAGCAATAATTGCTCACCAAAAAGTCATTTGCATAAAGTTATTTAAAAATAAAATTTCAAATTTCAAAAAAAAAAAAAACAAACCTAAAATATACAGACTCTGTCAAACGTGTGCGATTCTTCAACGGTCGCCGAAATTTCGGCACATCCAGAGCTCGCATTCTTTTCATCATAACAAGAAAAAAAATTGCTACAGTATACAAAATTTGTAATCCATAAAGCAATAAAACGAGGCAAAGCAAATCGTAAATGAAAAATTAGGGAAAAACAACTGGGACGAACTGATGTCATTTTCTGATAACGGAAAAATACCTATTCTAACTTTATCGGTATTTTTCAGTGCTCGATACGCCATTATAAACTGTGTTATTTGTAAAAGTTGATAAATAAAAATTGAATAAAATGGAGTTCAATACATTTGGTAATGTAGTCAAAACAATAAATGAAAAAGTTTTGAAATAGTTGACTAAGTGCAAAAGTAATAAATGAAAAATTGAAACGTTTAGAAAGTGGCAAACCCCAATCAGGTGGTTAAGATATCACAAATACAAAGTCACAGCACGAAACAAAAAAGGGAAGAAGCTCTTATGGCAAGTGGATTTGATTAATGTTTTGTTCTTATTGAAATGTACGTAAACGAATAACAACTTCAGGTTTTGTTTTAGTTCAACATGAGTCTAAACAATCTTACTGTTTGACCCCAATAGTGACTTGAACAATCAAACAACAATTTATATGAATAAAAAATAATTTTGACATCAATAAAAAATAAATTTTGACAATTTTCAAAAATTTGTGGGTACAAGTCGGCTTATTTTGGCCTCAATTAAAAGTACAGATAGTAGCCACTTAGCAGCAAACCCAATTAAAACACCGACTCCAAAACCAAGAAAGAAAGTTGAACAAATAAGCGTTTTAATTTAAAACTTCAAAAGCAAATTTAATCCGGATTGAGGGATTAAAAGTGACACCCGAAGCGCTCTACACATACAAAACAGGTAAAATACAAAAAGAAAACTTTACTCTCTGCGCTAACGATTCAAAAAAAGTTTTATATAGATTAGTTTATATTTTCTTTCCTTTTTCTTTCCTTTTTTTTATTTTTTTTTTATGAAAATAAGACAACAATATTTTCGAAATACTATGCACGGACACAAACTATACATGCTCAATTTGGGGATACGTTTGTGCGTGTGTATTTATATTTTTTGCTTATGTATATTTTTTCACATGGCTAATAAAGAAAGAGACGCTGTAAGAAAACCTAAAGAAAAAGTTGCGCCTGGCACAGCGGGCAGAGACGCACACAGGAACAACAAAGAGTTCATTTTTCAATTTTTTTTATTTGAAAAGAAATGAAGAATAGTTTTTATGGTTTGGAGAAGCTGTAGAGGAAAGGAGAATGAAAGAAAGGAGTGAAAGAGAATATTTTGTTAAAGCAAAAGAAGTCAACAACTGAGAGAGAAAGGCTGAAAAGGAAAACAACAACTGGATACGCAAAACTAAATAGAGTCTTTAACATAAATAACAAAGCATGATACCACAAAGCCGAGATGAAAAGGACAGCCGCTTAATGGAGAGAAACACGGAGAGAGGAACAAAGAGTCAGAGTGAAAGAAAGTGAGGGAACGAAAAGAAAAATCGATGAAGGCAAAAACTCGTTTGACAATTGGCGCCAATTCAAACTGACATTTTTGAGAGGTGAAAGCCGGCTTTCTAAAGGCGGTTTTTGAACATTGCAAAATAAAATTAACTTGAATCCATCTTGGATTTTAATCTTAGACTTTAGACTCAGACTTTTATGGCTTTAACAGACTTAGAATGAATTAAAAACAGATTTAAGGCAATTCTTCATAGGCTGGTTTGTCGAAAAAACAACATCGATTTTTCATAAGCCTCTTTATACAACGCCCGAAATGGCTTAAGTCTGCTTAAGAAGCTTAAGTCTTTGAATCTGCTAAAAGTCTTAGCTGGTAATAATTTGACATAATATTTATCGGCTCAATGGGACAAATTCTGCGTATTCGATTTTTATCAATCGGTTTTTAAACAAGTTGACACGTATTCTAAAAAAATGAATTCTATTCCTGGTGCGCTTAACCCGCTTAACCGCGCTTAACCTCAATAAACTACCTCATACTAACATTAATTAAATTCTTAAGCTACGGAAAATATGCAAATAAATCTTCTTTTTTTGTTATTACTTAATTTCGATTCATTTGCGCCAGAAAAGCAGCAATCAAATTATTTAAAATCAATTTTATTTCCGCATCTTGTCATCCCCTTTCCTTCAGTGCTGCAATCAGACTTTATTGTGGCCTTCAAATTATAAACAAAAATTATAAAAATTTTTAAAAATTTAAAAATTTTGAATCTGTGACTCTAGTTTTGAATCCACTTGGTTTGATTCCGTCTTCACATTTGAATCCGGAGTCATTAAAAAGAACAATTAGCTTAGTCTACCCTAAAAAATGAATCCCGAGAAAAACTTACAATTTTATCTTATCCAAGCAAATTTTTTTGTTAGATTTATAGTGCTGAAATGATTGAGAATGAATGGATCAAAATTGAATAGAAAAAAATTTTAGAGTAAAATTTGAAAATAATTCAAAACGCGATTTTGACATACAATATTTAAATATTAAATAAACTACCATAAAATCATCGAAACAACGAAATCTTTTAAATATATAATAAATTGACACACTGTTTTTGGTGATTCAAAATTTTTACTACAAAAATTTTGAATTTTGTGACTTTTCATAAAAAAAAAAGTTTTTAATTTTAACTATTTAATTGGACAGAAAATGAGTAATGTAGCAACAAAAATTGACGCATAAGAAAACAAGCCACTGTTTTGGCTAACTCAATTAGTTGAAAACGCACTATTGCCACATTTATGTATTGTATGTACATGTGTTGTGGCTAAGGCTTTTCTTCATTACCTCCATTATTTGTTTGCAAAATTTTGACATTTGCAAAATAAAAATTTTGCGTGCGTTAAATTTTTAATTTTTGCATAATAAAAATTAATTTTTTTCCTTGAACAACATCCTACAGGCCAAAAAATTTTGAACCAAAAATTGGTTAATTTATGATCTTATTTCAGTTAATTACTGTTAAAAAATATGAAATATTTTATTTACTTTTACATCATTCGTTCAGCTAATTAACATAAGAACTTGCGTCAATTCCAAGTTATGGCACCATCAAACCTAAAAAGTTGATGAATAGGCGTTACAACATTAATTATAAATAAACGCAATCCTCATTTATTAAATAGTTTCAAACCATGAGTTTGTAAGGTTAATAAGTTGGGCGTGGGTCGAGAACCTCGAGAGCCAACGTTAAAAGCATTAAAAATTTCTGAAAAATATTTCAAACATTGTAATTATATAATAATATGTAAAACTCGCGTGTAGGATATATTTTATAAACGCTTTCTTTTTAAAGATTTATTTATTTATTTACGTCATATGACGCGACAAAAATAAGGATTACAATATATAAAAGAAAATGTCAAATAATCAGGTAATGCAATAAGAATAATATAAAATATAAAAAAAACTGGAAAATAAAAAGTTTGAGCAAATTTAATATTTAAGAGTATGTCAAAATGTCAAAATTTAAGTAACATAATAAAAACAAGTATAAAAATAGTTCAAAAATAAGTAAGAATAAGTAAGAACAAGTAAGAACAGAACAATGAGAAAAAACTTATTTACTTAAAATTCGAGTAGCAGAAACGGTGTAAGATTAATGACTTCCAAAGATCGTTTAAACAACTTAATTGTGCTACAGTTTTTGCATTTGTCGGGCAATTTAGAATAAATCCGAGCAACTTTTTCAAAATAAAAATGGTGTCTGAGATTAGATCGACTGATATTAGTGTAAATTTTGTATTTATTACCTCTAGTAGCTGTATTCTTAAAACGTGGTTTTGACGGGCAGTTAACTATAGTTTGTTTCAAAATTATATTTTGAAAAAGAATTAAATCGCTTGTTAGTCTTCTTTCTTCTAAGGTTTTGAGTGCTAGTTTGTTTAATAAAAATTTATATCCTGGAGGGTCAGGGAGATCGTTATTTTTTAAACATCTGTAAAATATAATATTGCAGACCGTTTTTTGAACATTTTCTAATTTTTTAATGTCTTTTTTGAGATAAGGATTAAAAACGCTGGATTAAAATTCTAGTAAGGGTCTAACGTAGGTAGTGTACATATTTGTTAAGAAAGTGGGATTATTAGAACGTATAGCTTTAAATAAGCAATCAGTTTAATGTATGCCTTTTTGTTAATAATTTTTATGTGATTAGACCATTTGAGCTTGTTATTTATGTTAAGGCCTAGATCTCTGACATCGCTTTCTGAGGTCGAAATGATTTTATCGTTTAAAAAGTATTTGGTATTTTGCTTTTGGTTGCCTAAGTAAAGTACTGTGCATTTATCTATAGCTATATCTAAAGAGTTAGATTTACACCATGAGCTGAAATTGTTTATAAAATGTTGTAGTTTCTTAGTGTCAGTAGGATCATTGTAAACTAGGTAGGCCTTGAAGTCATCAGCAAAAAATTTTAGGATAACATTTTCTGTGTTGCAAATAACTGGAATATCCATGATGTATAGAGAAAATAGGAATGGGCCAAGTACTAAGCCTTGAGGAACACCGCTTGTTATTGTGTAAAGATCGGAAAAGGAATCATCAATTTTTACAGAGAATTTTCTATTTTTTAAGAATTCTAATAACCATTTCAATAATGGGCCATTTATGCCTATTTTTATGAGTTTGTGATGTAGTATGTTATGATCAATTGTATCAAAAGCTTTAGTAATGTCAAAATATACTACATCTACAAACTTTTTTGATTCTAAGCCAATTGTCCAATCATCTAGGGTTTCCAGTAGTTGAGTGGTTACCGATTTAAACTTTCTAAAACCATTTTGACAGTTTGGTAATCTGTTATTTATTTCTAAATACTCAGTCATCTTATCATGGATAATTTTTTCCATTAGGCTTGATATCGAACAGATTAATGAGATAGGCCTATAGTTTTTGTAATCAGTCTGCAAACCTTTTTTGTGTAGTGGTAGAACATGTGAAATTTTCCAGATTTTTGGGATATTGCCTGTCATTAATAAATATTGGAAAATATAAGTCAATGGCTTAACTAAATGATTAGCACAACGCTTTAATAGTATTTTAGGTATTCCGTCGGGCGAGCTTTCTGTTTATTTTGTAAAGCAATTAGTTTTTCAAAATTCATTCATTTCAAAAAAGCTTAAACTATGATTGGAAGTTAATTCCGAGATTGAAAAATAATATACGGATGGTTTTTTATAAACAGAAAAAAAATGTTTAGAAAAAATATTTGCTTTATCCTTATTGGAAAAATAGTTTTTACCATTATCGTCAGTAATGAAAGAAAACGTTTTTTTGGAATATAATTGATTTTTTATATATTCATGTATTTTTGAGCAAGAATTGTTTTGAAGTAATTTTTTTTCTTTATTGCAAAAGTATTTTTTTGTTTCCCGCTTAAGAGATTTTGTTGCTTCTAAAAATTTTTTTAATACTTAGGAGTATTTTATGTTTTTTCATAACTTTTTGCAATAATCAATAATATTAAGTGAAATATTAATTGAAAAAACGACTCCGCAATGATCAAACGTGACAAATGGTGGGATTAAGCTCAAATTTTTTATTAAGTTTTGATTATTTGAAAGGACTAAATCTAATATATTATTATTTCTGGTTGGATTTCTTACAAATTGGAAAAAAATAGCGTTACTCACAAAATTTACAAAAGTTTTTTATACTTATTTTCAATAGATTGTTTTAAATCCCAATTAATACCAGACAAATTAAAATCTCCTGCGACATATAAATTATTAGATTTATTTGAGAGATCAGCTAGTAAATCACATAACAATTCAATAGATTTTACCGTTGCTTTAGGTGATACATAAACAGTAACCAGTGTAAATTTTTCAAGACTAGAATTAAGAAAAATATTGCAGTATATAATATCAACGAAAGAGATTGTAGGCA